>JAXCGZ010017097.1:0-35000 GCA_037179515.1 Halocaridina rubra | reverse complement strand
TCCTAAAATTCTGTTTGCTTTATTTCTGACTGCTGTGCATTGCTCTCTTGGCTTAAGACTACTACTCACAAGAACTCCCAAATCCCTTTCACACTGAGAACTCATGATTTCATGGTTATTTAGCTTATAACTAGTATTGTCTTTTATAGTACCCATTTTAACTACTTTACATTTTTCAACATTAAATTCCATTTGCCATTTGTCCGACCATTCAGATAATCTATTTAGATCTTCCTGTAAAGCATGAATGTCTTCTTTTCCATTTATAGTTCTACCTATTTTAGTGTCGTCTGCGAATTTACTTAGGTTACTACTGATATCCGAATCCAGATCATTTAGATATACGATGAATAATAGGGGACCCAGTACCGAGCCTTGTGGTACCCCGCTAGTAACCGAGCCCCACTCTGATTTCTCTCCATTTATGCAAACCCTCTGTTTTCTGTCTTTTAACCATTGTTTGATCCATCTGAGAACAGCTCCTCCTATACCATGAGCTTCTAGCTTTTTAACTAATCTTTTTTGAGGAACTCTATCAAAGCTTTGCTAAAATCTAGATATATTGTATCATATTCTTTGCCACAGTCTACTGCCTCGTAAACTTCTGAATAAAAAGACAGTAAGTTTGTAAGGCACGAAAAACCCTTAAGAAATCCGTGTTGTGAATGTTTTATCAGTCTGTGTAATTCTAGATGTGCCCTTATTTTATTTGCAATTATGGATTCTAGAATCTTACCCACTGTTGACGTTAAACTTACCGGCCTATAATTATTCTTTTTAACTCGTTCTCCTTTTTTAAATATTGGTACCACATCTGCCAATTTCCACTCCATGGGTACCGATCCTAATTTTATTGAATTATTAAATAATGCAGTTAGTGGACAACTAAGCTCTTCCTTGCATTCCTTTAATATTCTAGCATATATTCCATCAGGTCCCGGAGATTTATGAGCCTTTAATTTATCTATTTCTTTTATTACCTCCTCTCTCGTAATATTTATTGAACTAAGTATTTTATCGGGACTGTCTCTGTAAATGGATTCTACTTCCGGAATATTTTCCAAGTTTTCATTGGTAAATACAGATAAGAAATAATCATTTAAACATGTACACATCACTTTATCGTCATCTGTGATATGGCCATTGGCTACTTCAATTGGTCCGACTTTTTCCTTAAATTTTGTTTGATAATGTTGATAAAACCCTTTAGGATTTTCTTTAGCTTCTCCTGCTATTCTAACTTCGTATTTTCTTTTCGACTCTCTAACTATTTTTTTAACTTCCCTGTTTAACTGTATATATTGCTGCCTCACATGCTCTTCACCTCTTTTTAGTTTCCTGTATATTCCTCTTTTAATACCTATAAGATTCTTTATTCTATTGTTCATCCATTTAGGGTAATTTTTTCTTGATCTGCAATGTTTCATGGGAATATAGTCTCTCTGATTATTCTTAAGAGTCATGACAAAATTGTTATATTCCTCATCCAAATTTATATTAACTGACGGACTGCTGTTCTTTCCTGTGGGAGAATTTAATGTATTGATCTTATCTTGTGATAATCCTTGGCATGTGGTACTCAAATTTCGGGGTAATCCGCTACCTGCGACCTGACCTGCTGGATTAACTACCCACATCTGTACCCCAGAACTCCCTTCCCATCCCTCATTAGATAATTTAGTTTTTAAGCCCTCAAAATCTCCTGCTCTAAAGTTTGGAACAATATTCTTATTTTCCTTTATAGTTTCCTTGAAAATTATGTTAAATCTAATGGAATCATGGTCACTGTTGCCCAATTTTTCACCAACTTCTAAATTTGTAACCATATTCTCTCTATTACTAAGAACTAAATCTAGTGTATTCACCCCCCGTGTTGCTTCAAGTACATGCTGAGAGAGGAAATTGTCTTCTACTACTTCCAAAAACTCCTTAGAGCTACTATCACCTGTTATGGTTTCCCAGTTAATATGTCTAAAATTAAAATTGCCTACAATGCAAACTCTATTTGACCTGGTCACTTTAGAAATTTCATCGTATATAACTTGCGACTCTATATTGTCTAGATCAGGTGGTCTGTAGACTACTCCTACAACTAGACTTTCTATATTATTTTTAATTTCAACCCATAAGGTTTCTGAAATTAGATTTGTCTTAATTCCAGACTTAATGCAGCTTCTGAGACTATCTTTAATATACATAATTACCCCTCCCCCTCTTCTATCTGCACTACGATCAGCATTATAAAGTTTATATCCTGTAATTATGTACTCAGCTTTAAGGTGTTTGCTTTCTAAATTAATCCAACTTTCACTAATGCATATTATATCCGGTCTCTCACTACATACTATGGCTCTCAGTTCTTCTATCTTGTTACCTAAACTACGGCTATTTGTATAATATACTTTTAAACTTTCTCTAGCTTTACCCTTCTTGTGGCTATTCTTTTTGCTAATATTTGTTCTATGTAACAAATGGTTCTTATCCTTAGACTCCCAGTTATTTAACCCACTATTTACTGAACCCTTACTGACTAATTTCTCTGCACAAGTATTAATCATTTCATTATTTGTGTCTAACAAAACCCCCCTACCTCTCTGTCTATCATACCAGCCAATACCGAGACACCTGAATTAGAAAGATGCACTCCATCCCTTGCATACATATGCTTACGACTAGTGAAGTGATCCCACCCGTCTATAAAACCTATATTATTCTCCCGACAGAAGACTTTCATCCTAGCATTTACTCCTATAGCTCGAGACCACCACTCTGAACTTTGGCTAAGCCTAGGGAGAATACCACACATCACAGGAACTGCACCCTTTTTCCTGATCTTATCCAGGGCTAGTCTATACAACCTAATCAGCTCTTCGCTTCTACCATCCTGCACGTCATTTCCCCCAGCTATCAAACAAACAACATCTTTTTTCTCAATCCAGCTATTTATTGACTCACCCACCTTCTTCATACCTGCTCAGGGAAAAATATTTTCCTCTAACTCTATGCCTGAGTTTCCTGTCTACATATCTGCATAGTGAATCCCCTACAATTACCAAAGAACGAGACTTATCCGGAGGATGAGTTACTCCGACCTTGGGAGACTTACCTAGGCTCTTGACCTGAGAGCTTTTCCCACTTCCATTTCTACGATCGCTAGTGGTAGCGCCTTGACTTAGTAATCATAAGTCCTAGGTTCGAGTCCCGGTCGGGGTAAAAAATGATTCATGTTTTCACATATGTAATGTGCTTATTTGATATTTCATGCCCGAATGTGATTGGGAATTGAATTAAATGCTAAAATGAAGCCACGAATGAGGTTGGGGAATCTGTAATATGAACATAGTGGCATTCAGTTAGAATGCGTTCATTCCTAAGTATAGCAGATATAAGCTATAAGGTTGGATTCCTTCTAACCTTCTGTGGTGTAGTTGTAGCGCCTTGACTTAGTAATCATAAGTCCTAGGTTCGAGTCCTGGTCGGGGTAAAAAATGATTCATATATATATATATATATATATATATATATATATATATATATATATATATATATATATATATATATATATATATATATATATATATATATATATATATATATGTATATATATATATATGCACACACACACACACATATATATATATATATATATATATATATATATATATATATATATATATATATATATATATATATATATATATATATATATATATATATATATATATATATATATATATATATATATATATATATATATATATATATATCACTATATATATATATATATATATATATATATATATATATATATATATATATATATATATATATATATATATATATATATATATATATATATATATATATATATGGGTAGTTTACAGTTTTGCGGGCCATGATGCTCAACGACCTCACCCCTCCGACTTCACCCCTCCGCTCAAGTAAGTAGTTCGACCCTAACCTGTATGATGGGGGCGCTCCAGGGGGGCGAAGCCCCCTTGGCTAAAAGGCTAGGTAGGTATTTTTAGTTAGGATAGTAAAAAATTGTTTCGTATGCCTATTGTCGCTATTTTTTGTGTGTATTCATCTGCCAGTTCTCTAGTTAGAGCCTAGCGCCATCTATTGGTAGGTTTTGAACATTGTTATGGCCCGCAAAACTGTAGGTGTACCATATATATATATATATATATATATATATATATATATATATATATATATATATATATATATATATATATATATATATATATATATATATATATATATATATATACTAAAAAGAAAAAGAAAACCCCTATGACGTCCATCGGCATTTTGTCCTACAACTCTATGAACACAAAGTTGATTTTTTCCTCAAGTTTAACATTCGAGTAATTTCACCTCATTGTTTACAAATAACACGTAAGGGAAAAGGTGTTAGCTCAACCTTTTGGCACTTAGTAACTTACTTTATTTTATCCTGTTTGGATAGTATTTTGGGTAAGAAAATGAATGAATTAAGGGAAATATTTGTTAATAAGGAAGGATTCATGGATTAAGTATTGTATATTTATTAGTGGGTGGAGATATCCCACCCTGTTTTTGCTGGTGATGGCTTGGATATATAGATAATTTAATTTTGAATGACACTATTTCATATGGATACGTCGTTCATAAAATAGATACATGGTTTCCGTATATTTAATAGAAATTTTCAGTTAATATGTAGTGTGATAGATTTTCTTATTCTTATATATTTACAGCTTTTATTCATGTTTTGTTTATTTCCTTAGTTAGGTTAGTTATAGATGGAGGTCTGAGAAGTGAATCTCTACTTAGATATTTTCTAGTGTTTATTGTCGTTTTCAGTATATACTTGTCATGCCACCCTTAAATATGTATGTCTGAAGTTTGTTTTTACTATTTTAATTGTTAACTTTTTTTTTTTATTTCCCTCATAAACATGTATTTCTGTTACCTTACCTCCCAAAACTCACTAATTGCCAAACTACCCCATTATGGATAGAGAAAGGAACTACCTGATATTTGACGTTATGTTGACTATTTATTTTTAATTATATTAGCATTTTACATTTTCATTATGTCAGAAAATGTTAGTATTTGTGTTTCTTACCAAGCTAAAACCCCATTTTCCCAAGCTCTCACCTTTTCTTGATGGATGAGGGAGAGCAACATATATTGAGAGCAATATTTGGAAGAAATTCGCTGAAAACTCATCAACAACCATTGGAAAATCTTAATGCCAATCATCAGATCATTGAGATATTGACATTGTGGTTTTCTAGTTTTTTTCTTATGTATTTTGAAGGTTTCTAATATTCACATCCATTGGAAAAGTAAGATTTTACTTTTACACCCCCAGTTAGGAAAGACTCATGAAATCTGTTATGATATTAGGTTAGGTTAGTTAGCTTAGGTCACCTCAAATTAAGTACTGATAATTGATGTTATTTCTTCGTGTTTTTAGATATTTTTTCAATGTTTATTCCTTTCCCATATTGGGGTATGAAAGCAAGCATATACCATTGGAAATTCTTAGCCATTGAGATATCCAAATCAATATGTTATTGAAATGGCTACTCCCTTCCACCCAGACTACCCTTCAAGTGGTAAAATTTTTTTTCATACAAGATTGATTTTTTAATATGTTAATTGAAGGTTTGTTAGGCTAAGACAGCCGCTTGGTTTGTTAACAGTGTAGTGGCATAGTGTATTTTCTTTCTTTATTTGGAGTGTTGTAGTGGTATGATATATGTCTTCTTTATTTATATATTAATTTATTTATTAATTGATATATATATTTTAACTTTATTTATTAATATTTTTTGTTGTTGTCATAACGAACTGTACATTGTTTTGGTTTTCTGTTTTATGGCAACACTGACTCTGTATTGCCGCCTTTTTCGTCTAATGTGATACTTTTGGTCTGTTCATTTTCGATACATAAAAATTGCTTGAAAATTAATGACTTTGGCCTATTTTGTTACCTTAAATGATATTGTGGTAATCTTGATATCTTGTAAACATTGAACTATAAAGTGGTGACCCCGGAGTGACAAGATATAGGAGTGACAAGATATAGGAGTGACAAGATAGGAGTGACAAGATATTTGTAATTGACAAGATAGGCCTAAGTGACAAAATTTCTTCAGCATCATACCGGTAGGCAAGGCCTAGGTTTCTTTCAGTATTTGTACTCCAAGATAAGCTGTCATAAACAATGCCTAATTCTGATGATAATAAGTCTAGTGCTGTCAGGCACATAGCAGTGAAAGCCCCTGCATTCATGGACACCTGCGTTCAGGGTGGTTTTCTATTCTTGAAGCTCAATTTGGCTTAGCTAATGTGAAATCCAGTGAAACAAAATTTTTCCATGTGTTATCTGCCTTGCCCCCTACTGTTGTAGAACGTGTTCCCCAAGACACTTTAAATAGGAGAGACTATGATCTAATTAAAGCATACCTCACAAATCTTTTTGAACAGACCAAGCCTGAACTTTTCAATGATTTAATAAGTAATACAGTAATGCATGGCAAGCCTTCAGTTTATTTAGAAGAAATTCACAGAACTGCTTCTAAATTAGGAGTAACGGATGACCTAGTGAAACATAAATTCTTGCAAGCAGTTCCCAGTAGTATTTCGGCAGTCTTAGCCTCTCAGCAAAATATGGATTTACCAGCTTTGGGCAAGCTTGCAGATGAACTAGTTGTAGTTTCTTAAAATAATAATAGGGCTAAACCCATCAAAGTTGTTGATCAGTCGTCAGTTTCTCGTAAAGCTAGTACATCCCAGTATGTATCAATTTCCAAGAATCCACCTGTAGGCCTAGGAGTGCTACCGTTCCATCAAAATCAACGTCCGAAAGTTTGTCGTCCCCATTTATATTATGGAACTCGGGCTAAATGGTGCAAGCCGTGGTGCCAATGGCCGAATAAATCTCAAAATATCCAGATGAAGGATTCTTCTAGAGCGCCGTCCCCAGCATCAACGTCTAGGTCCTCGTCGCCCGCACGGAATTTTCCTAGTTTGGAAAACTAATAAAGCAGACAGAAGAGAAAATTGTAGCTACGGCCACTTCTGTTCTGCCACTTCTACAGGTTGTAGCCAAAATTGGATGTAGTGACATGGTCTTCACTGTGGATACAGGAGCAGCAGTCTCCATTATTCCATATAAGTATGTTTCAGAAATTTTATTAAGGCCAACAGCAGTTAATATTTCTACGGCCACTGGTGAGTCAATAAAAGTTTATGGTGAAATTATTCTTGACCTTGATATTCGGCAGTTGCGCCGTCGATTTAAGTGGACATTTGTTGTTGCAGATGTATGTACACCTTTATTAGGTAATGATTTTCTTTGCAATTTTGGATTGTTTATTGATTGTAAGAATAAAACTTTACATGACAATATAACACAATGTTCTGTAAAAGGTGATATTGCAAATCATAATGTTTCTTATGTGATTAATAATTTGAACTATTTACCTGATTCTGTACAACAGTTGTTCCAAGATTTTCCCTCACTCTTGTCCTGTGTTAAGCCTCTTACAGCTAATAATTCTTTCAAGAATTCTAATGTTTTTCATTATATAGATACAGGGAGTTCTCCTCCGACATTTGCTAGATGTTGTCCGTTGGCTCCAGACAAATATTCTGCTGCCAAGGAAGCATTTAAACAGTTGTTGGATATGGGTATTGTACAAACCTCTAAATCACCTTGGGCTTCACCCATTCATTTAGTTCCTAAACCTAAGCCAGGAGAGTGGAGAGTATGTGGTGATTTTAGGCAGCTTAATACTTTGACCAAGCCAGATAAATATCCTTTACCACATATTAGTAGTGTGTCATTAAAGCTTTACAAGGAAAAGATATTCAGTAAAATTGATTTGTTAAAAACCTATCACCAGATCCCTATGAATCCTTAAGATGTTGAAAAGACAGCAGTAACCACACCCTTTGGGCTATTTGAATATTTATATATGCCTTATGGTCTTCGGAATGCCCCTGCCACTTTTCAACGTTTGATGGACAATTATTTAGAAACCTTGATTTTGTATTTATTTACCTGGATGATATTCTGATATTTTCAGAGAATACAGAAGAGCACAAGAAACATTTGTCTATAGTATTTGAAATCCTAAGCTCTAATAATCTTAAAATTTCTATTGATAAATGTGAATTCTTTAAAAATGAAATAGAATATTTAGGATATTTGATCACTGCTAATGGTTTAAAACCTGGTTCTCATAAACAGACAGATATTGTTGATTTTCCTAAGCCAGCAGATTCTGCTGCCTTACGTAGGTTTATAGGAATGCTCAATTACTATAGACAAATGGTACCGCATTTTGCTGATGTTGTATATCCTTTGACCGAATTAATTAGATTACAACCTAAATCTAAAGAACTAGTATGGAATTCGGAAGCAGAATCTGTCTTTGTAAGTGCTAAAGAGTCACTTAACAATGCTTGCACCATTGCATATTTCACTAGTAAGTGTAATTCTCCACTGCATCTGGTGACTGATTGTTCCAAAGTGGCAGCTGGAGCTGCGTTACACCAAAGTCAGGATGGTAAATTTGTCCCTACTGAATTCTTTTCAAAGAAATTTTCAGAAACTCAGAGGTGTTATTCTACTTTTGACCGAGAACTGCTTGCTGCGTATCTGGCTGTACTAAAATTTAAACATGTAATTGAAGGACGTGAAACCGTTTTATTTACTGATCATAAACCCCTTGTTTTTGCATTTAACAATCCTCATACAGCCAAGTCAGATAGACAGCAACGATATTGGTCTTTAATTTGCGAGTATATATCAGATGTTGTACATATCAAGGGTGCAGACAATGTTGTAGCAGATTGTCTTTCCAGACCATTACCTAGTATCTTCTGTCTCAGTGGACTTACATGATTTAACCAGTATAGCTGAGAGCCAATCCACTGACACAGAAATTCTTAATTACAAAGAGAGATTGAAAATTTTCAAAATTCAGAATCATGACTTATATTGTGACGTGTCAACACCCCATCCAAGACCATTTCTTCCCTTAGCTTGTCGTAAATCAGTATTTCAACTTATGCATAACATTTCACATCCAGGAGTCAAAGGTACGTTGCGCCTTATCAAAGCTAGGTACTTTTGGCCTAATATGGATCGAGATATTCGAAGTTGGACTAAAGAGTGTACTCCTTGTCAGCAGGTTAAAGTGCACCACCATACCCGTGCTCCTATTACAAATTTTACAGCACCTTTTGGGAGATTTGAATTTGTACATTTAGATATTGTTGGTCCTCTCCCTCCTAGTAAAGTCCCTGGCCAGTCTTTTACAGCACCAGAACAATACGTTCTTACCTGTATTGACAGATCTACTAGATGGTTGGAAGCCATCCCCATCACAGATATTTCTGCTACCACTGTTGCTTTTGCTTTTATTAAAGGTTGGGTATCTCGTTTTGGAGTGTCATTATATGTTTTTACTGATAGAGGTGCTCAGTTTGAATCTGCATTATTTCAGCAACTTTCCTCTATAATTGGATTTCATAGACTGCGTACCACTTCATATCACCCTCAATCCAATGGCGTGGTTGAAAGATCACATAGAATATTGAAAGTATCTCTGATGGCACGTAAAGATGATTGGCTTGCTTCTTTACCAATAGTACTTTTAGGTTTAAGATGTGTCCCCACAGAGTCTGGAGTTTCTCCATTTACTTTGGTAACAGGAAGTATGCTACTTAGTCCTAAAATCATGGTAACAACTGAAATTTTTTCTTTTGCACAACAAAAAGAAATTGTCTCTGAATTTGTATCTCGAATGCGTGAATTAGATTTTTCTGAATCCTCTTATGGATACCTTCATTCATCCTCTGTTAAACCTTATGTTCCAAAAGATCTTGAATCATGTACACATGTTTGGGTTAGAGTGGATCGTGTACGTCGCCCTTTAGAGGCTCCCTACTTTGGTCCACTTGAAGTTGTGGAACGTGGTGATAAATATTTTATTCTACGTCAGTTTTCTGGAAATTTAACTACTGTATCTGTAGATAGATTGAAACCTGCCTCAATACCAAAAACTATCAGTTCTAATGAGACAGAACCTACTGTAAATAATGATTCTGTGCCAGAAGCTGTCTATTCTGATGTGATTGAACCAAGTGTAAATAATGATTTTTCTGATTCTAATTCCACAAATGACACAGATTCTGATACATTAATTCCTAGTAGTGCATCTATTCCTGAAAATATTGATAACAAAGATGTTATTGAAGAGAAAATACCTCAATCTGTTGTAACGAAATCCCGTTGAGTTAGATTTAATCGTAACCCTGATTATGTATATTATTAATTTGTATTTTTGTATCTATGTCTCCACATATATATTATATATCTATATTTTCTAATATCAGTGTTAAAAACTAATGTACTCCTGTACTGGCAGGGGAGTGTTGTAGTGGCATAGTGTATTTTCTTTCTTTATTTGGAGTGTTGTAGTGGTATGATATATGTCTTCTTTATTTATATATTAATTTATTTATTAATTGATATATATATTTTCACTTTATTTATTAATATTTTTTGTTTTGTTCTAAACTGATCCCTGAATTTTGCTTCTTTTTGTCATAACGAACTGTACATTGTTTTGGTTTTCTGTTTTATGGCAACACCGACTCTGTATTGCCGCCTTTTTCGTCTAATGTGATACTTTTGGTCTGTTCATTTTCGATACATAAAAATTGCTTGAAAATTAATGACTTTGGCCTATTTTGTTACCTTAAATGATATTGTGGTAATCTTGATATCTTGTAAACATTGAACTATAACAGCTCCAATACGGACAGAGGGCTGGTAATGAAAAGCCAAGCATAAAACCTTTATATTTTAAATGACATTCATCAACATGCATATTCTCCACCAACACATTCCCTACCTTTATCGCCAGACGTCCTTCTGTTCATTAAATCTCAACCCCACAATATCATGATTGGTGATGAAAACCCTACCATCATGATAAAATATACCCTCCAATCATCATCACTACCAAAGCAATAACCACTACAGCTGGCCACAGACACACTTACACCAATTACAGAAAAAAGTCAAAAGGGAAGCTAAACTAAACAGTACCCTCATTACATAAGCAATGCTGTGCATATGGTAATTAGAATATCAGACATAAACGTATCCCTAGCGGTAACAGAAATTAACGCAACCCCAGTTTCACAACAAAAATTCAGGATCTTGTCAGACACTGTGATACACAATAATATTTTTCAGTATCCACTCATTGGACACTACACCACAGTTACAAGCCCCTAACACACAAATTGAACAGTAAGGTACCAGAAAAAAAATGAAATTGGAATAATTACCTGCAAATGCATGATCACATAGCATACACCAAGTAACTTTATAAAACATTAAGTAGCATTACACTATTCAACAGTAACAGAGCACAATCACATGCTACCAACGCAACATCTGACTCGGTGATCTCAAGTAATAACAGGCCAGTACCCTCATCAAACATATCTCATGTCAGTCATCTCCATTCCCATTGTGACAAATGATGAGTCCTCAGACGAGAGAGACAGTTCCCTACAGACGCAGACTTCACGCATTTTACATATCATCAAACAAAGCTTATTATTAAAATTTTCAAGTACTCATCTGCATGTTGCCCTGACAATGTAAGCAGCATAGGCTTCATCTTAGACACCTGTGACCACAAGACATACAAGTGTTCACTAACATATCTAACTACAGCTACTCTCACAATACAGTACCAAACATCTGGGAGCATGATATTATCACGATTCCAAAACCCAACAAAATCTCTACACTACTCTCTTCACATCCTCCCATTGCACTATTCTGCATTCCCTCCAAAGTCTCTGAGTGACTATTACTGCAATAAATTGCCTCTAACCCTTCTTAAGTGATGATTCTGACCATCACATTCCCTAAACAACCTCATACAAATTAGATACAGACAATTTCTGATGTCATCACTTCAACTATGCCAACACAAGACACTTTTCTCATCACAATAGACATAAATAAAGCCTTTGACATCATGCCCTGCCATAAACTCACATATAAAATTTTCAACAAAAACTTGGACAATAACAAAAACATATGGCCACCCAACTACCACACAGGTAGATCTGCACACGTATCATTGTCGGACAGTCATTAAGCATCAGAAACTTACAAACAGAGTCCTTCAAAACTCAGTCTTATAACCCGCAATCTTTAACCTATACATGCACAGTCTACCCACTCCACACTTACGTGAAGTACATATAGCTTCCTATGCAGACAATATGGCACTTACAAGTACAAATCAAAATCCAGTCACAGTCATAGGCCTTCTCCAGCCTTGCTTTCAAATTCTCCACAAATGGTTCACCACAAAGAGGCTAAATTAGCTCTAGCCAAATCTACAGTTGCTCTTCTCACAAACTGGACAACAGAATGTCATTATATTTCACACCTCACTGCAAACAGCATCCCCTTAACACACACAGTCACAGCTTTATCAGAGGAAAACTGAAGGTAAAAGAACAGGTTTTAAGGCTGCAAAGAATTGAACAAGGAGTTTCAGTCAGTATTTACAGTAGAAAATACCCCACCCCCTCAGATTGCAGTGATAGAAGCTCAAGGGCCGGTATTAGAGAACATCAACCTTACAGCCACAGAGGTATGCAAAGCGCTGATGGATTTAGATGTTCATAAAGCTACAGGTCCCGATGACATATCCCCTCATGTGCTTAAGAAATGCGCAAACACAATATCAGTGGCACTAAGTATCATATTTAAGGAGTCACTGGAGTCGGGGGAGATTCCAAGATGCTGGAAACAAGCAAATGTGATACCTCTCTTCAAAAAGGGAAGGAGTGATATGGCTCTGAACTATAGACCAGTTTCCTTGACCAGCATAGTTTGCAAAGTTATGGAGAAACTACTAAGGAAACATATCTCTCTTCACTTGGAATCCTTCAACTTTTTGTCAGTGAGGCAACATGGCTTCAGAGAAGGTAGATCAACAGTAACAAACTTATTAGAATTTTATGATGAGGTAAGCCAAATCTTACAGGAAAGAGAGGGCTGGGCAGATTGCATATTCCTAGACTTCCAGAAAGCGTTTGACACTGTTCCACATGGGAGACTTATTAGGAAGCTGCACTCAATGGCTAGAATAGGTGGAAATGTTTTGGAATGGATAAAAACTTACTTAGAAGGAAGGGAACAGAGGGTTAGAGTAAGACACTCAGTGTCTGAATGGAGAAGAGTTAGTAGTGGAGTTCCACAGGGTTCAGTTTTAGGGCCACTTTTGTTCCTTGTATATGTAAATGACCTACCAGAGTCTGTAAATTCATTCATGAATATGTTTGCAGATGATGCAAAGATTGTGAGGAAAGTAAAAAACGAGAACAATGGTAGAGAACTTCAGGAGGATCTAAATAATCTGCATGAGTGGTCAGAAAAGTGGCTAATGAAATTCAATACTTCAAAATGTAAGGTAATGAGAATGGGTACAAGTGCAAGAAGGCCCAAGCTTGACTACTTGGTGGCTGGAGTACAACTTCAAGAGACAGAAAATGAGAGAGATCTCGGAGTAAACATACTGGCAGATTTGTCTCCAGAAATACATATAAATGGCATAGTAAGGGCAGCATATGCATTCTTATCAAATGTAAGGGTAGCCTTCAGGCACATGGACAAGGAAATGTTCAGAAATATTTATGTAACCTATGTGAGGCCAAAAGTCGAATATGCAGCCCCCTTTTGGAATCCGCACTTGAAAAAGCACATAGCTAAGCTTGAAAAAGTTCAAAGACATGCCACGAAACTGGTGCCAGAAATACACAATCTCAGTTATGATGAGAGGCTGAGGGAATTAGACTTACCATCACTCGAAGCTAGAAGATTGAGGGGGGATATGGTGATAGTCTTTAAATTCCTTCATGGTTATGATAGAGTGGATAGGGATCGATATTTTAATATGACTGGCTCTAGAACTTCAGGTCATAGTTTGAAGCTTCATAAGAAAACTTCTTTGCAGGATGTAAGGAAATACTTTTTCAGTGTAAGAGTAGTTGATAATTGGAATTGGCTAAGCGAGGAGGTAGTTAATGCTATCTCAATCCATAGTTTTAAGGACAGGTATGATAAGTATCACTAAGTATAAAATATAGCCGATCAGGAGACGGGAAGATGCGAGCTTTTTACTTTTTCCCATAAACACAATTAGGTAATCACTATTAGGTAATCACACACACGGCAATAGTACACAAGTATTCAGTATCTCTTAAATTCTTCCTTGTGTGTTTGAGTGACCAAGAGTTTAGTGCAAAACTTATACATAATTTCCCTAAATAAAAAATCCTGCAGAGTATTGTGAGTAAAAATCTTATATTTGTTGTATGGTGAGACTGTCCAAAATATTAAAGGAAAAAATTTAGAACATTTTCGTGAGGGGAAAGAGAAGACGCTGTCCTGTTCTGCTTTGGAGGAAATTTAGAATAGTTGCCAGAGGGGATGCCATCACATCACATTACCTAATTTTTTGTGTAAATTGAGGAGAGCTCTTAAACCATTTACCTGATCCTGTGGTTCCATATATTGTTAAAATCAGTATCCTTCCCATGTATATTTATTTGATAGTTAGTTTGATATGCGAAATAATTGAATAATTAAATAAATACCAAAAATACACCTGTCAACAGTACTGAGTTAAGTTGCCAAGTAGCACAGCTGTCATATTTTTTTCAATTTTTTCTTTTCTTTTAGCTGTCTCTTTTACTATTTTTTTTTATTTTGTATATATATTGAGTTAAATGTAAAGTCTGATCCTGTGATAACATATCTTGGTTAGCAAGTGAGTTTATCACTTAAGAAGAATATATATAGCAGAAACTGGTGGGTGTTTCCTTTGACACAAATTCGAATTATCATTCAAGTTGACTTTTGTTTTTGTTGCATTTTTCTCTTTTTATCCTCAAATTACCATAGTAAAATTTTTAGGTTAAGATGTGTGTTACCAGAAAAGAGATAAATTGAGTCACTAAATAGCACTTATATGAAGATATAAAAATTCTGTGTGAAGCTTAAATAAAAGTTTTTCTCTCTTTTTTCTCTTTCTCTTCTTCTTTCTATACTCTGTGAAAGGGAAAACATAAAAATGAGGCCATCTCTGTCCCAAACCCCTCCCACCCATGGGTCGGGAGGAGGGGTAGCTGTTAGGAGACAAAAACAGAAAATCAAGGATTTAGAGGCAATGGTTATAAGCCTTGATGATAAAATTAGGAATATGGATAGAGAAGTGAAAGAGAATGAAACACTCTGAGGGGAAATAAGATTTTTGGAGGAAGCAAACAAAGCTCAAGGGCAGGAGAGAAAGGAACTAGAAAAATGAATAAAGAAGCTGGAAGGGGAAAAGAGTGAACTAGAAACCAGAATTTCTAAACAAGAAGATAAAAAAAAATAGCTGAATGACATCCTAACTGAATTAGATGTTAGTTCACTGCTCTCTTCTGAGAGAGATGAGGTTGCAGCTTTGAATGTCCAGATTAAGGAACACATTGAAGAGTTTAGAAAAGAGTTCCAAGAGCTGAATATGGAACATGATGCCATGAAACCTTCCTTTGCTGATGCACTAAAGGGGAATGTGGCAGTAAAAGAGGCTGTAAAGGTTGTGGCACTGGAAAACATACAAACAGTTGACTATAAAGAGACAGTAATAAAAAAAATGAAAGACGTTGTGATGGAAAGGGTAAATCCACTGATTAAAGAGGCACTTGATAAAGAGAAGACAGTGGTAATCTCAGGCAAAAGCGAATCCCAGGACCATCATGGCAAGGGAGACTTGAAGGAAATAAAGCTAGGGTTGTAGACCTGATAAGAAAGCTGGAGTAGTTTGCGGTCATGAGGATATCGTAAAAATTCACCAACAAGGCAAATATTCGAGGGAAGGAAAGCCGAGACCAACAAAAGTAACGTTTGAGACAGGGGAAACATGTAGGGAAATATTGTTGAGAAAAAATGTCTAAAAGACCTTCAAGAATTCAAAGAAGTGTTCATTAGACGATAGAGAACACAGGAAGAGATGGGTAAGATAAAAAACTTGTTGGAAGAGGCAAGAAGGTTAAACGAGGAAAGAAATGAAGAAGAGAAAAAAAATTTTCATTTCAGATTTCTTCCAGACAAAGGGGAGATAAAGAAGATAATGACAGAAGATCAGGGGATGGGGCCTCATTAAGATTGTTAAACACAAATGCTGATGGATTAGCTGGTAAGGCAGTAGAATTAAATGATAGGATTCACAAAAGTAAGGCAGATATAGTAGCAATTACAGACACTAAGTTGAATGAAGACATAAACAGTATTACAGTTTTTCCTAAGGGTATCAGAATATTGAGGGTTGAAAGATCTGAGAGGACTGGTGGAGGGATAGCACTGCTCATAAGTGAAAGGATTCAAGTTGAAGAAATAAACTTGGCTATAGAAAGTGAGTTCAAGGAATTTCTTGTTGCTCGCATAAATACTGGGTCAGAGAGCATTATAATAACTGTTGTATATAGCCCACCAAGGAAGCAGAATAGGCTAGAAGTTTATGAGGAAAGTCATATAGGTACTATTGAAGTCATAAACTCAGTTGTTACTATGGCCTGGGAGAGAAAATGCAGGGATTTGATTATGGGAGATTTTAATCATAAAGAGATAGATTGGATAAATCTTGACCCACACAGTGGTGAGGGCTAATTTGGGGCAAGATTCCTAGAATGCATGTAGGGGAATATCCTACACCAACATGTAATGGAACCAATGAGGGCCAGGTGTGGGGATGAGCTATCACTACTTGATCTAATATTCACAGATATTGTGCTGGATATTGAAAAAATTGAGTATGAACCACCAATTGGAAAGAGTGACCACTGTGTGTTGTTGATGGAGTATATCATTGAAGATATTCTGCCTGAGAGTAGAGGCACTGAGGACATGGGAAGGAACTATCCGAAAGGAGATTACATCAAAATGAATGAGCTTTTTGCAGTTATTGACTGGAGAGACTTATTTTACAACAAATCTGTACAAGAAATGTATGACATCTTTTGTGAAAAATATGGGAAGATAATAGAATGCTGCATGCCTGTCACCAAAGTAGGTGTAATTCATGCCAGAGAGAAATGGTTTGATAATGAGTGTAAAAGAGCTAAGGAGTGTAGAGACAAATGCTGGAAAAGGTATAGGAGGAAAAAAGACATAAATGTCTGGCAAACCTACAAAAGAGCAAGAAATGACTACCTAAGTAAAAGGAGAGAGGCAGAGAGAGACTATGAGAGGGACATCATCAGGAAGGCTAAAGTAAATCCCAAGCTTTTCCACAGCTTTATCAGAGGAAAACTGAAGGTAAAAGAACAGGTTTTAAGGCTAAAGAGAGCGGATGGAAGCATCACTGAGATGGATGAAGAGATCTGCAAAGAATTGAACAAGGAGTTTCAGTAAGTATTTACAGTAGAAAATACCCCACCCCCTCAGATTGCAGAGATAGAAGCTCAAGGGCCGGTATTAGAGAACATCAACCTAACAGCCACAGAAGTATGCAAATCGCTGATGGAGTCAGATGTCCATAAAGCTACACGTCCTGATGACATATCCCCTCATGTACTTAAAAAATGCGCAAACTTAATATCAGTGGTACAAAGTATATTTTAAAAGTCACTGGAGTCAGGGGAGATTCCAAGATGCTGGAAACAAGCAAATGTAATACCTATCTTCAAAAACTGAAGTAGGGATACGGCTCTGCAGTATAGACTAGTTTCCTTGACCACCAAAGTTTGCAAAGTTATAGAGAAACTACTAAGGAAACATATCTCTCTTCACTTGGAATCCTTCAACTTTTTGTCAGTGAGGCAACATGGCTTCTGAGAAGGTAGATCAAAAGTAACAAACTTATTAGAATTTTATGATGAGGTAAGCCGAATCTTACAGGAAAGAGAGGGCTGGGCAGATTGCATATTCCTAGACTTCCAGAAAGAGTTTGACACTGTTCCACATGGGAGACTTATTAGGAAGCTGCAAGCAATGGCTAGAATATGTGGAAATGTCTTTGAATGGATAAAAACTTACTTAGAAGAAAGGGAACAGAGTGTTAGAGTAAGACACTCAGTGTCTGAATGGAGAAGAGTTAGTAGAGGAGTTCCACAGGGTTCAGTTTTAGGGCCACTTTTGTTCCTTGTAGATGTAAATGACCTACCAGAGTCTGTTAATTCATTCATGAATATGTTTGCAGATGATGCAAAGATTGTGAAGAAAGTAGGAATCGAGAACAATGGTAGAGAACTTCAGGAAGATCTAAATAATCTGCATGAGTGGTCAGAAAAGTGGCTAATAAAATTCAATACTTCAAAATGTGATTACTTAATTGTGATTACCTAATTGTGTTTACGGGAAAGAGCCCAAAGCTCGTATCTTCCCGTCTCCTGATCGGTTCCATTTTATACTTAGTGATACTTATCATACCTGTCCTTAAAACTATGGATTGAGATAGCATTAACTACCTCTTCACTTAGCGAATTCCAATTATCAACTACTCTTACACTGAAAAAGTATTTCCTTACATCCTGCAAAGAAGTTTTCTTACGAAGCTTCAAACTATGACCTCTAGTTCTAGAGCCAGCCATATCAAAATATCCATCCCTATCCACTCTATCATAACCATGAAGGAATTTAAAGACTATCACCATATCCCCCTTCACTCTTCTAGCTTCGAGTGATGGTAAGTCTAATTCCCTCAGCCTCTCATCATAACTGAGATTGCGTATTTCTGGCACCAGTTTCGTGGCATGTCTTTGAACTTTTTCCAGCTTAGCTATGTGCTTTTTCAAGTGCGGATTCCAAAAGGGGGCTGCATATTTGAGTTTTGGCCTCACATAGGTTACATAAATATTTCTGAACATTTCCTTGTCCATGTGCCTGAAGGCTACCCTTACATTTGATAAGAATTCATATGCTGCCCTTACTATGCCATTTATATGTATTTCTGGAGACAAATCTGCCAGTATGTTTACTCCTAGATCTCTCTCATTTTCTGTCTCTTGAAGTTGTACTCCAGCCACCAAGTAGTCAAGCTTGGGCCTTCTTGCACTTGTACCCATTCTCATTACCTTACATTTTGAAGTATTGAATTTCATTAGCCACTTTTCTGACCACTCATGCAGATTATTTAGATCCTCCTGAAGTTCTCTACCATTGTTCTCGTTTTTTACTTACTTCACAATCTTTGCATCATCTGCAAACATATTCATGAATGAATTTACAGACTCTGGTAGGTCATTTACATATACAAGGAACAAAAGTGGCCCTAAAACTGAACCCTGTGGAACTCCACTACTAACTCTTCTCCATTCAGACACTGAGTGTCTTACTCTAACCCTCTGTTCCCTTCCTTCTAAGTAAGTTTTTATCCATTCCAAAACATTTCCACCTATTCTAGCCATTGATTGCAGCATCCTAATAAGTCTGCCATGTGGAACAGTGTCAAAAGCTTTCAGGAAGTCTAGGAATATGCAATCTGCCCAGCCCTCTCTTTCCTGTAAGATTCGGCTTACCTCATCATAAAATTCTAATAAGTTTGTTACTGTTGATCTACCTTCTCTGAAGCCATGTTGCCTCACTGACAAAAAGTTGAAGGATTCCAAGTGAAGAGAGATATGTTTCCTTAGTAGTTTCTCCATAACTTTGCAAACTATGCTGGTCAAGGAAACTGGTCTCTAGTTTAGAGCCGTATCCCTCCTTCCCTTTTTGAAGATAGGTATCATATTTGCTTGTTTCCAGCATCTTGGAATCTCCCCCGACTCCAGTGACTCCTTAAATATGATACTTAGTGCCAAAGATATTGTGTTTGCGCATTTTTTAAGCACATGAGGGGATATGTCATCAGGACCTGTAGCTTTATGAACATCTAAATCCATCAGCGCTTTGCATACCTCTGTGGCTGTAAGGTTGATGTTCTCTAATACCGGCCCTTGAGCTTCTATCACTGCAATCTGAGGGGGTGGGGTATTTTCTACTGTAAATACTGACTGAAACTCCTTGTTCAATTCTTTGCAGATCTCTTCATCCGTCTCAGTGATGCTTCCATCCGCTCTCTTTAGCCTTAAAACCTGTTCTTTTACCTTCAGTTTTCCTTTGATAAAGCTGTGGAAAAGCTTGGGATTTTCTTTAGCCTTCCTGGTGATGTCCCTCTCATAGTCTCTCTCTGCCTCTCTCCTTTTACTTAGGTAGTCATTTCTTGCTCTTTTGTAGGTTTGCCAGGCATTTATGTTTTTTCTCCTCCTA
The DNA here is from genome assembly GCA_037179515.1 of Halocaridina rubra. Classification (NCBI taxonomy): domain Eukaryota; kingdom Metazoa; phylum Arthropoda; class Malacostraca; order Decapoda; family Atyidae; genus Halocaridina; species Halocaridina rubra. Next base: position 14,659 of record JAXCGZ010017097.1, on the reverse strand, counting down.
TACCTTTTCCAGCATTTGTCTCTCCACTCCTTAGCTCTTTTACACCCATTATCAAACCATTTCTCTTTGGCATGAATTACACCTACTTTGGTGACAGGTATGCAGCAATCTACTATCTTCCCATATTTCTCACTAAAGATGTCATACATTTCTTGTACAGATTTGTTGTAAAATAAGTCTCTCCAGTAAATAACTGCAAAAAGCTCATTCATTTTGATGTAATCTCCTTTCGGATAGTTCCTCCTCATGCCCTCAGTGCCTCTACTCTCAGGCAGAATATCTTCAATGATATACTCCATCAACAACACACAGTGGTCACTCTTTCCAATTGCTGGTTCATACTCAATTTTTTCAATATCCAACACATTATCTGTGAACACTAGATCAAGTAGTGATGGCTCATCCCCACTCCTGGCCCTTGTTGGTTCCATTACACGTTGGTGTAGGAAATTCCCTTGTACGCAATCTAGGAATCTTGCCCCGAGTGAGTCCTCACCACTCTGTGGGTCAAGATTTATCCAATCTATCTCTTTAAAGTCTCCCATAATCAAAATCCTACATTTTTTTCCCGTGCCATGTTAACAACTGAGTTTATGACTTCAATAGTACCTATATGACTTTCCTCATAAACTTCAAGCCTATTTTGGTTCCTTGGTGGGTTGTATACAACAGTTATTATAATGCTCTCTGACCCAGTATTTATGCGAGCAACAAGAAATTCCTTGAACTCACTTTCTATATCCAAGTTTATTTCTTCGACTTAAATCCTTTCACTCATGAGCAGTGCTATCCCTCCACCAGTCCTCTCAGATCTTTCAACCCTTAGTATTCTGAAGCCCTTTGGAAAAACTGTGACACTGTTTATGTCCTCACTCAACTTAGTCTCTGTAATTGCTACTATATCTGCTTTACTGTTGTGAATCCTATCTTTTAATTCTACTGCCTTACCAGCTAATCCATCAGCATTTGTGTATAACAATGTTAATGAGGCCCCATCCCCTGATCTTCTGTCATTATCTTCTTTATCTCCCCTTTGTCTGGAAGAACTCTGTAATGAAAATTTTTCTTCTCTTCTTCATTTCTTTCATCATTTAACCTTCTTGCCTCTTGCAACAAGTTTTTGATCTTTCCCATCTCTTCCTGTGTTCTGTATCGTCTATTGAACACTTCTTTGAATTCTTGAAGGTCTATTATACTTTTTTTCTCAACAATATTTCCCTACATGTTTCCCCTCTCTCAAACGTTACTTTTGTTGGTCTCGGCTTTCCTTCCCTCGAATATTTACCTAGTTGGTGTATGTTTACAATATCCCCAGGACCACATACTACTCCAAGCTTTCTTATCAGGTCTACAACCCTAGCTTTATTTTCTTCAAGGCTCCCCTGCCATGTTGGCTCCTGGGACTCGCTTATGCCTGAGATTACCACTGTCTTCTCCTTATCAAGTGCCTGTTTGATGAGTGGGTTTGCCCTTTCCATCACAACGTCTTTCATTTTTTTTATTACTGTCTCTTTATAGTCAACTGTTTGTATGTTTTCCAGTGCCACCACCTTTACAGCCTCTTTTACTGCCACATTCCCCTTTATTGCATCAGCAAAGGAAGTTTTCATGGCATCATTTTCCATATTCAGCTCCTGGAACTCTTTTCTGAACTGTTCAATGTTTTTCTTAATCTGGACATTCCAAGCAGCAATCTCGTCTCTCCCAGAAGAGAGCAGTGAACTAACATCTAATTCCTTTAGGTTGTCATTCAGCTGTTTGTTTTTATCTTCTTGTTTAAAAATTCTAGATTCTAGTTGACTCTTTTCCCCTTCCAGCTTCTTTATTCTTTTTTCTAGTTCCTTTCTCTCCTGCCCTTGAGCTTTATTTGCTTCCTCCAAAGATCTTATTTGCTCTCTGAATGTTTCATTCTCTTTCTTTTCTCCATCCATATTCCGAATTTTATCATCAAGGCTTATAACCATTTCCTCTAAATTCTTGATTTTCTGTTTAAGTCTCCTAATGGCTACCCCTCCTACCGACCCATGGATGGGAGAGATTTGGGACAGAGATGGCATCATTTTTATGTTCTCCCTCTCACAGAATATAGAAAGAAGACGAGAAAGAGGAAAAAAAAAGAGAAAAACTTTTAATTAAGCTTCACACCGAATTTTTATATCTCCATATAAGTAATGAGAATGGGTACAAGTGCAAGAAGGCCCAAGCTTGACTTCTTGGTGGCTGGAGTACAACTTCAAGAGACAGAAAATGAGAGAGATCTAGGAGTAAACATACTGGCAGATTTGTCTCCAGAAATACATATAGATGGCATAGTAAGGCAGCATATGCATTCTTTTCAAATGTAAGGGTAGCCTTCAGGCACATGGGCAAGGAAATGTTCAGAAATATTTCTATAACCTATGTGAGGCCAAAACTAGACTATGCAGCCCCCTTTTTGAATCCGCACTTTAAAAAGCACATAGCTATGCTTGAAAAAGTTCAAAGACATGCCACGAAACTGGTGCCAGAAATACGTAATCTCAGTTATGATGAGAGGCTGAGGGAATTAGACTTACCATCACTCGAAGCTAGAAGATTGAATGGGGATATGGTGACAGTCTTGAAATTCCTTCATGGTTATGATAAAGTGGATAGGGATCGATGTTTTGATATGACTGGCTCTACTACTAGAGGTCATAGTTTGAAGCTTCGTAAGAAAACTTCTTTGCAGGATGTAAGGAAATACTTTTTCAGTGTAAGAGTAGTTGATAATTGGAATTGGCTAAGCGAGGAGGTAGTTAATGCTATCTCAATCCATAGTTTTAAGGACAAGTATGATAAGTATCACTAAGTAAAAAATGGAATCGATCAGGAGACAGGAAGATACAAGCTTTGGACTCTTTCTCATAAACACAATTAGGTAATCACACACACACATACACACACACACACAAACACACACACACATACACAGAGGAAAACTGAAGGTAAAAGAACAAGTTTTAAGGCTAAAGAGAGCGGACTGAAGCATCACTGAGACGGATGAAGAGATATGCAAAGAATTGAACAAGGAGTTTCAGTTAGTATTTACAGTAGAAAATACCCCACCCCCTCAGATTGCAGAGATAAAAGCTCAAGGGCCGGTATTAGAAAACATCAACCTTACAGCCACAGAGGTATGCAAAGCGCTGATGGATTTAGATGTTCATAAAGCTACAGGTCCTGATGACATATCCCCTCATGTGCTTAAAAAATGCGCAAACTCAATATCATTGGCACTAAGTATCATATTTAAAAAGTCACTGGAGTCAGGGGAGATTCCAAGATGCTGGAAACAAGCAAATGTGATACCTATCTTCAAAAAGGGAAGGAGGGATACGGCTCTGAACTATAGACCAGTTTCCTTGACCAACATAGTTTGCAAAGCTATGGAGAAGCTACTAAGGAAACATATCTCTTTGCACTTGGAATCCTTCAACTTTTTGTCAGTGAGGCAACATGGCTTCAGAGAAGGTAGATCAACGGTAACAAACTTATTAGAATTTTATGATGAGGTAAGTCGAATCTTACAGGAAAGAGAGGGTTTTGCAGATTGCATATTCCTAAACTTCCTGAAAGCGTTTGACACAGTTCCACATGGGAGACTTATTAGGAAACTGCAAGCAATGGCTAGAATAGGTGGAAATGTTTTGGAATGGATAAAAACTTACTTAGAAGGAAGGGAACAGAGGGTCAAAGTAAGACACTCAGTGTCTGAATGGAGAAGAGTTAGTAGTGGGGTTCCACAGGGTTCAGTTTTAGGGCCACTTTTGTTCCTTGTATATATAAATGACCTACCAGAGTCTGTAAATTCATTCATGAATATGTTTGCAGATGATGCAAAGATTGTGAGGAAAGTAAAAAACGAGAACAATGGTAGAGAACTTCAGGAGGATCTAAATAATCTGCATGAGTGGTCAGAAAAGTGGCTAATGAAATTCAATACTTCAAAATGTAAGTTAATGAGAATGGGTACAAGTGCAAGAAAGCCCAAGCTTGACTACTCGGTGGATGGAGTGCAACTTCAAGAGACCGAAAATGAGAGAGATCTAGGAGTAAACATACTGGCAGATTTGTCTCCAGAAATACATATAAATGGCATAGTAAGGGCAGTATATGCATTCTTATCAAATGTAAGGGTAGCCTTCAGGCACATGGACAAGGAAATGTTCAGAAATATTTATGTAACCTATGTGAGGCCAAAACTCGAATATGCAGCCCCCTTTTGGAATCCACACTTGAAAAAGCACACAGCTAAGCTTGAAAAAGTTCAAAGACATGCCACGAAACTGGTGGCAGAAATACGTAATCTCAGTTATGATGAGAGGCTGAGGGAATTAGAGTTACCATCACTCAAAGCTAGAAGATTGAGGCAGGATATGGTGAAAGTCTTTAAATTCCTTCGTGGTTATGATAGAGTGGATAGGGATCGATATATTGATAAGGCAGGCTCTAGAACTAGAGGTCATAGTTTGAAGCTTCGTAAGAAAACTTCTTTGCAGAATGTAAGGAAATACTTTTTCAGTGTAAGAGTAGTTGATAATTGGAATTGGCTAAGCGAGGAGGTAGTTAATGCTATCTCAATCCATAGTTTTAAGGACAGGTATGACAAGTATAAAATATAACCGATCAGGAGACGGGAATATACGAGCTTTTTTCTCTCTCCCGTAAGCACAATTAGGTAATCACACACACACAACACCTTCCCTGAGAGCTTTGCGGGAAAGTCCGAAATTAGCTGTGGCCTTCCTTAGGGACTTGGGTTTGTTTGGCCAGGCAATTAAGGATTGTCAACAAGAGGAAAATTTTAAGAAAGAATGGTTAAACTAGTTAGTGTATTTGCACCTTGTATAATTGAAATAAACTTGGTAAACGGTATGACGATGTTGGGCTGCAACACACACAGAGTACCATTGACATTTAAACCAGCTCATATAACTGAACCCTTTCCTCCTTGATAATAACTAAAACTCCTCTCTTTTTTACAGGATGCAACTACGGGTGAAAGCATTCAAATAATTGTCACAACAGCATGATAGAAAAGGTAAATATTAATAAGGATGTGATTAAAGTACTATCTACACTGTATATTGAGTATGATAATGATGACCTCTTCTTTGTTTCCTGTTTTAATCTGCAAAATTTTGGACTTGGTCATGGAGCTTGTGCTAAAAAATTTCAGACTTTACTCTTGTTTGTTATAGAAATGACTGAAAGAGGAATAAATTTTTTTGGAGGAACTTACTTTTTGGGTTAGTTTTTAGATAATGCATTGTGGCGAAACCATATTCTCTTAACTTTTAAGGTAAAAAATTGAATGACACGAAATATACTTGTCGTGTAAAACGTGGGATAATTTACTTACAATTGTATAATGGCAATTTGTATGTTCTTTACATATTCTAATCTATATATTCATGGTTTATTGAGATTTAATATTATCACTTAATGTATTCCTCTAGCAAACAAACCTCGTACATTATATAACAATGTATAATTTAAATAATTAATTTCTGTGTTAGTCCTGATTTTTTTTTTTGTAACTTGAAATTGATATCCTGTATCAAATTTGGTTATAGTCAAGCGTACTTGAATGACCTAAGCAGCACTCTTCAGTTAATGCTGTAAATAAGCTTACATGATGACTGTACTCTAGATGTTCACTATGTAATGCAGCATCTCTTATTATGAGGATATTATTTCGATGAAAAGGAAAACATGGTGAGTATTTGTTTGTTATTTGCTGATAAGAGAAGCACATGTAATGATTGTTCTTGAGATAATTTGTGGAGGTTTGGCTTCTATTGAATTCGTTTGTGTCTTTTTTCTTTTATATCCTTTACAGGTTAATATTACTTCTTAGTATTATGACCCACACTGTAACCCATTTGAAAGTAAGCTTCTTATCACTCATTGTAATTGTGAGGGGACCACTGGAGCATAATTGTCAGCGTGTTCGACTCCAGAGTAAGTAGACCAGCAATCGAGACCACCATGAGTCGATGGAAATGTGGCATCCAGTCTTAATTCCCCATCCACACTTTCTCAAGGATCAATTTTTAGATTGAACCCACCGACAGACTGAAAAGCCTACTTGGGAATGGGTGCTTTTTTTTGATTGTGACTTATTGAAGATGGTGTTTTGCTTGGACACTGTACCCCATTGAAGCTATTTGAGTAGCTACAACTTTAACTAAAAAGAAATTATATACACAATATATATAAGGAACTGGGCTTTTTTCTGCTTTACCACTCTAACTTCTTTTATCAAATGTTTGTAGTAATAAAAAGTTAAGGAAAAGGTCGTCATTACACAACTACCCTCTCCCTCGCAGTTACCTATGAACACATACTGGGAAAACGATGGTAGTATTCTTTTTGTAAACGAATGCAGTACTAATGTAGCGGAATGGCATAACATAAGGCAGTTCAAGAGCTTGGAATTTTCATATGCCCTTTTTAATTGTTTCTTTTCACATTTTATTTTAAATTCAGTAAATCAGCTGTTCAGTTGAATGGGTCTAATGAATGGTTATAAAAATCTTGTACAGTGAAATGTTAATTTATTTAGGGAAATTTTGTACGAAAAGCTAACTAAGCATCCTAAAATAAAAGTGTGTTCATTTTAAGGCTAAAATCTTACACCATTCTGGGATTGAACTATCCTATGTATCAACAGAAAACTATTGATTTCTGTACAAATTTACGTTCCTGAAGTAAATTAAATTCGTGAGTTTAATAAATACATAACAGTATACAGGATGTCCCTATATAACATCAGGGTTCCATTCCTGACTGCTGACTTTATGCGAACTTCGATGTAAGTCGAATTTCACTTAGATTCGAACCTAGGTCCTTCAACCTATGTTAATAATAAATAATCAAAAAACAAAGAAAAACTCTGTGTTCCTAATGGTTCGTAAAGAATTATTAAAACTAGTCTTAATACTATTCCTAAACTTTAAAATTAACATATAAGATATAGGTACTGTATAATAATGCAACACTTATATACATAAAAATATCTGTACTGTAGTACACTACGATATTACTGTATAGTACAAGACTGTAAGTATACTGTACTGTGGTTTCCTTGCATAGGGAGGGAGAGACTGGTTTATTAGGAGGTGAAAGTTGGAGAGGCAGCTGCTGAGGAGACTGGGTAAGGTGAGTCTGGAAAGGCAATAGAACAATTAATAAATCATTAATAGCAAAAAAGACTGTACATACTGTGTTATAAGTTCTCATTGTAAGATTATAAAACATTTTTATAAACATATAAAATATTACTCTACAACAAAATAAGTTCTCATTGTAAAATCAGACAATACACTTATAAACATAAAAATATTATTCTACAACAAAATTAGTTCTTAGCGTAAGATAATAAAACACACTTATAACCATTAAAATATTACACTACAAGAAAGCTGTAGGTATTGCTTACTTTTACTGTACTCATGTGGTGTGCTTGCATAGGGAGGGAGAGACTTGGTCACGGATGCGATCTTTGTCTTTGATGATCGTAGCCATTGTAATATGGGCTAATCCGATATTGCGGCCAATATTTGTAGAAGATTCATCCTTTTAAGCATGGTTTGCCACTTCAGTTTTAATTTCCACAGTGATGGCTTTTCTTAGTGGCACTGCCATCAGAACTATCACTAATACACTTAGGAGGCATAGTAAAGTCTGTAATGAGCGAACACAACGAGAGAGCAGACGAAAGACCTAGACACAATGTTGCGGGCGGGAATAAACTGAGTTGTACTTCTCCTCCCTCTCCAAATGCCATGTGATGCGTATTTCTTACACTACGCTCAACAAACTATTTTGAATAAAATCATTTATACAGCTATGTTTTTTGTATTTTTCTTTTCAAATTCATTATAATTTTTCACTATAGCCAACTTTATATAGAAAAATACATAAATAAAGCCATTAACTTGATAAATGTGAATACAGCTGTTCTGCTTGCTGTGCATTCGAGTGTAAATAAAATTGTATATACAGATATGTGTTTGGTATTTTTTCTTTTTAAATTCAATATAATTTTTTAATATATCCAACTGTATATAAATAAATAAATAAAGCCATTAACTTCATAAATACAACTACAGAACAGCTGTGTTTGCTACTGTTATAATATGTGGAGCCGTTATAAAGGCATCCTATAAAATTGCAGGCTGACGAGTTGTCTGTTAAAAATTTTACTCTTACTTGGAGTCAATAAAGTAATGTAAACATTACTTTAAAGTCTCCAAGTAAGTGTACATTTTTAAACAGACAACTCGTCAGCCTACGACCTAATAGGAAGCCTTTGTAGCAGTTCCACATATTATAACAGCTACCTTTGTATTCGAGTATATTTCGAATAAAATCGTTTTTACAGCCATATGTTTGGTATTTTTCTTATTAAATGCATTTTAATCAAATATACAACAAATAAATGAATGAAGTCAGTAACTTGATAAATATGAATACAGCAGTACTGCTAGCTGTGTATTTATGTGTATTTCGAATAAAATCGTATTTACAGCTATGTGCTTGTTTTATTTCAAATGCAATATAATCCTTCAATATAACCAAGTATATAAAAAATAAATAAAGAAAGCCATTAACTTGATAAATATGAATAAAGCAGTGCTGCTAGCTGTGTATTCCTCCTCCACTCTCACAAACTATTTTGGTGTGCGGTTTGAATTTACCGCACCAGCCAGGTTGATCGAAAAATTAATTAATAATTTATTAATTATCATTTGGCCTTTGTCGTAACTTGGAATGAAGTTATACGAAGAAGAACAGTACAGTATTCTAAAACGTAGAAAAATAATCTAAGTTCTTAATATAAGACACAAAAATAGTAAACCTACATTATACAGTATTGCTTACCTTTACTTGTGTTATCTAAGACATAAAAATAGCAAAAGTGCTTTATCCTTAATGATCATTGTCACAGTCGAACAGGCTAATCCCAGTGAGAGGCCAATATTCATAGCATTTTCTCCTTCTTCCTAGAATATTACTCTTTCAGTTTCAAGTTCCATGGTGATGGCTTTTTTTTTCTTTGCAGCACTCCCATAAAAAATATCACCACTACGTTTGCCAGGTAGGTCGAAAAATTGATTTATTTTTTAATTTATTAATTATTTATTGTCTTCTGTCGTAAAGGCAGAATGTTGTAACTCAGGAACCCCCTGTATCAGCTTGTGCTACTCTCACCATTTTTTCACTATTATCAGATCTCTTTATTATTGCCAGTTTCATTTCTGTCAAAATGGCAGGCCTTTAATTTGAAGTACCACTAACATTAATAGTCTTTTGCTTTTCGCCAGTCATGATTACTACACGATGAAAAAGATATTTCACGATAAAAATCAGGTACGCAACGGAGAGTTCCAGTGTCTTTGGGACGCAATCTGAGAACAGAATGGAACAATGTGGTAGCAGATATAGTACCGCCCGCACCTTGTTAGCAGCGAATGTCATACTAGGCTCACTCGTCACTGCGTGAAAAGTTTGAATTTGCTGCCACACGATTTTGTGTTTTTTTATAATTTTTATAACCATTTACTTTTTGCGGACTTTGTTTGTATATAAAAATGTTTGCAACTTGATTGTTTGTAAGTAGGGGAGCGTCTGTATATATATACAGGTGGTCCACAACTTATGTCATAGTTCTGTTCCTGAAGACGTGATTTATCCCGATTTTCAATGTAAGTCAGGACACACCTGAATAAGAACCTAGGTCACCCTCCTATGCTAACGCAGTAAGAAAGTTAATAGTCTAGGAATTATACACAGCACAGTATTGCTTACCTTTACTTCTGTGGTTGGCTTCCACACTGGAAGGGGCATTGCAAGGGAGGGAGAAACAGGCTTATTGGAAGGAGGAAGCTGGAGAGACTGAGGCAGGTGAGTCTACAGAGGCAATTGAGGTAAGAGGTACAGGATGAGCTGCTGGTGGTTCGCCTTCATGAAGAAACGTTGGAGATGGGTCTGGAAGGATGCTATCATCTTCTCTTCCGAAATTTTCATGTAGCACCTCAGAGAATCTATTACCACTCTTGCTACCTTAGTGTACCTGGCAGTGTTGGGGTCCTCAGCCTCAAATTTTGCCAACCCTTTTGCTATCAGGGCAAAACCTTCTTTCATTCCTTGCCTTGTAAATTTCTTTGGCTCTGGGCTTGGCATTTCTTCCTCCTCTTCAATTAACTGCTTCTCCAGTTGAATGAAGTCCTCAGAAGATAGCTCCTTTCCATGAGATTCCAGTAGCTCTGTTACATCATCAGCTCCCACCTCCAACTTTAGCTCCTTACTCAGGGCAACAGCATTCTTGGAAACAGCCTCAACTTAGTAATGGGAGTCATTCACAAACTTGGGACACAATTTCTTCTATGCCCCATTCAAGTTCGCTTCTTAACTTCCTCCCAGCTTTCAGCAATATTCTTGACATGTTGAAGACTACAGAAGTTCCCCTACTTAGGAACATTCACAGATACGAACAAAAACTTAACCATTATGTACTCATGCACTCTGTACTGTACTGTATTATTACATTATTATTGCTCTATTAAAATTAATTAATACTACATACTTTGTTTTGTGTAGTAGCTCTGAACCATCATAGAGAACTGTAATTATTACACAAGGTTTCAGGTCCCATTGTTCCAAATGTTCCTGTTGAAGTAAGTGATAGAGAGATTCTTCTCCTAAAGATGAAGGCCAGGAAGTTCCACCTTTAGAGAGGTCCAAATATTTTTTCCCATAAAAGTGTCTCCAGCCTAGAGTGTTCTGTACTTGCTCTGCCTTGGTGCTTTTCAAGGTTTGATAAACATTAAATAGTATTTAAGAAATCCCTGGATATTGTACATGTTGGTGAAACATCAGTGTGGCACACCAAGCACAAAACAATCTTTGCTGAAGACACTTTTCTGGAAAAGTGTCTTCAGCCTGTATTTCAGGGCAAAAGATATTTCATTGTTGAATATATTTCTAGAGAGGAGCTAATAAATTTGAGAGAAAATCCTCTCCATCATTCTCTTCAACAGGGATATTTGAAACAAAGGGTCCTGGAATTTATGTAATAATTGCAGTCCTTTATTTTGCTTATCCAACATATATACAGTACTGTGTATACAAAATATCAACTTATGAACATATTAAAATTCATTAATGCTGTATACTATATGTTTTCTGTAATAGTTTAATGTCTTTAGCCTTGGTACTGTACAGTTCTGTATATGTATGTACTGTAGATTGCTCTTTTTTACTTAAATGCAACTTATGAACAATTCTAATAACAAATGATCTTCTGGAACTTAACTCGTTCATAAGTTGGGGAGTGACTGTATTGTAAGACTTCAAAACTCTTGAGAGTCAAGTTCTTGTCCTTCTCAGTTGCTCTGAGAGCCATAGCAATTGTCCTTCAGAAGTAGTAGGCCTTAAAAAAGGCAAATACACCCTGATTTATTGGCTGTAATAATGCAGTGGTATTAGATGAAAGGTAAACCACCTTGACATTCGGGTGGAAATCATCCATATGGTCAGACTGACCAGTGGCATAGTCCAGCACTAGCAACACTTTATAGGGCAGACCATTTGCAGTACAGTAACTCTCCATATCTGGCACAAAATGATTGCTGAACCAATCCTCGAAAGTCTAAAGGGTTATCCGCACCTGTTTGACTCCCAGATGACAGGCAGTTGACCCTTCCAAATGAACTTGAGTGCCCTTAGATTTTCTGCCAAGTAAATCAACAAGGGCTTCAGCTTGAAGTCTCCAGAAACATTGCCCCCCGAAAGCAAAGTCAGCCTCTTATTTCTAAAATTTTGGTCTGATGCTGTCTTCTCTTTGGCATAGTACACCTAGTTTTTAAAATAACGCGAAGAAAGGTTCTCAGAAGTGCCGCATATTGTAATTTTCGCATAATTTAGCGAGTAATTTTCCATAAGAAACAGTGATAATGGGCATTGATACATTTCACAATCGTCCATAGACACACTATACCAAAGATATAAGATAAGTAAAATATATTTTATAAGTACATAACAAAGCAGAAAGACCTGTAGTTATTTATATTAACATTCAGACAGTGTACAGTATAAAAGATATACAGATTTACTGTAATTAATGCACTCTATTATGCAGTGGGCAACAGGCATACACTGGACGTGCATGGTGGCGGTGAGCACGAGGATGCAAACGTTTTGCCGCCTCCAAATTAGCTGATGCACCCTCGAACGCTATATCCCTGATGATGTTATATCGAAAGTTTGTTTGCTGTTTGTTCTTAATGCTTTTTTTCAATTCTCTTCATAATATTCAATCACATTAAGCAGTAGAAGAGGAGGAGGATGTGGGAGAACGAACCCCTAACCAAAACGTTTTGCCGCTTCCGTATCAGCTGATGCTTATCACTATTCAGGCACAATATCTTACTCATAAAATATTAATTTACTCACCCTATTTGGGGTTTATCTAATTTTCAAGATTATAGTATTATTAATATTCTTTGGTTCTAAATATTATTCTTTCTTCTTTACATATCGACCATGCTGCACGAAATCTTAACGTAAATAAAGTCAGCTGAGAGAAAAAGATAACTATCGTATATACTCGTTTATCGTGCAATCTCGCATATTGTGCGACCACCAATTTTTACCCATGAAAATTAATTTTATCATGTATCTTGTATATCATGCGAGTTTATTTTTTGAGAGACCAAATCAATATACACTAACCTATTTTCTCCCAGCTCCTTATCTCATCTTTAAGTTAAAAAACAGTAAAAGAGAATGATAGAAGTAAACGCATACAGGTTTAAACACACCGAACGAGAAACAGCTGTTATTTTTATCAACGGAATTGGCTAACAGCTGTTATTTTTATCAACGGAATTGAACATAAGAACATAAGAATAGAGGACACTGCAACATGCCTACTGGCACACACGAGGCAGCTCCATTTTTGAATTGTATTTTCAGCATGTCTAACTTATTCTATTCTACTCTACTTATTTATTCTATTTTTCTTTTTATGATTTTTCTAATAAGCACTAACCTATTCATACCCACCCTACCTCTGTCATATGTCTATCTAATCTACATTTGAAGGTGTCTAAGGTATTGGCATTTACTATCCTACTAGGAAGCTTGTTCCATGCATCAGCTACTCTATTACCAAACCAATTTTTACCAATTTCCCTTCTGAACCTAAATTTATCAAGCTTAAATCCATTATTACGAGTTCTGGTTTGATCATGAATTTTTAAAACTTTATTAATATCTCCCTTGTTAATCCCTTTAAACCATTTATACACTTCAATCATATCCCCCCTAACTCTTCGCCTCTCTAGAGAATGTAGATTAAGTTTTTTTAATCTGTCCTCATATGGTAGATTTCTGATATTGTGTATCATCTTGGTCATTCTTCGCTGCACTCTCTCCAAGGATTCAATTTCCATTCTATAATAGGGTGACCAGAATTGCACAGCATAATCTAAATGGGGCCTAACTAATGCAAGATAGAGCTGCAAAATAACTTTTTCCATCCTATTGCTAACGCTTCTTGAGATAAATCCTAAAATTCTGTTTGCTTTGTTTCTGACTGCTGTGCATTGCTCTCTTGGCTTAAGACTACTACTCACAAGAACTCCCAAATCCCTTTCACACTGAGAACTCATGATTTCATGGTTATTTAGCTTATAACTAGTATTGTTTTTTATAGTACCCATTTTAACTACTATACATTTTTCAACATTAAATTCCATTTGCCACTTGTCCGACCATTCAGATAATCTATTTAGATCTTCCTGTAAAGCATGAATGTCTTCTTTTCCATTTATAGTTCTACCTATTTTAGTGTCGTCTGCGAATTTACTTAGGTTACTACTGATATCCGAATCCAGATCATTTAGATATACGATGAATAATAGGGGACCCAGTACCGAGACTTGTGGTACCCCGCTAGTAACCGAGCCCCACTCTGATTTCTCTCCATTTATGCAAACCCTCTGTTTTCTGTCTTTTAACCATTGTTTGATCCATCTGAGAACAGCTCCTCCTATACCTTGAGCTTCCAGCTTTTTAACTAATCTTTTGTGAGGAACTCTATCAAAAGCTTTGCTAAAATCTAGATATATTGTATCATATTCTTTGCCACAATCTACTGCCTCGTAAACTTCTGAATAAAAAGACAGTAAGTTTGTAAGGCACGAAAAACCCTTAAGAAACCCGTGTTGTGAAAGTTTTATCAGTCTGTGTAATTCTAGATGTGCCCTTATTTTATTTGCAATTATGGATTCTAGAATTTTACCCACTGTTGACGTTAAACTTACCGGCCTATAATTATTCTTTTTAACTCGTTCTCCTTTTTTAAATATTGGTACCACATCTGCCAATTTCCACTCCATGGGTACCGATCCTAATTTTATTGAATTATTAAATAATGCAGTTAGTGGACAACTAAGCTCTTCCTTGCATTCCTTTAATATTGTAGCATATATTCATAAGAATATATGAACATAAGAATAGAGGACACTGCAACATGCCTACTGGCACACACGAGGCAGCTCCATTTTTGAATTGTATTTTCAGCATGTCTAACTTATTCTATTCTACTCTACTTATTTATTCTATT
>JAXCGZ010017096.1:137500-141760 GCA_037179515.1 Halocaridina rubra | reverse complement strand
ATGTAAGCACACTGAAAAGAAACCATAGAGATGTTAAGCATTAAAGACTCGATTGCTGGTTGATCTGAGGATATGACATGGGAAGCCATATTGGTATAAAGGAGAGGGCATGGGATGAAGGGGGGGGGGAAGGGAGAGCTCTTCATTCAACCATAATAACCTTTAGAATGGAAGAGTAAATAGGCAAATAGAGGAACTCCTTTCATCAGAGACCTCAGCGCCTGGCTCCAATCGTCATATCCATAATAGAGTATTTGGGTAAATAAGTAAACGGAGTTTGTCTCAAGGAACGTCACCTCTCCATCATTAATCGTCATTTTTTTTTTGTATGAGTGACACCGGGACGGGCAAAGAAAATTGCCCTCATCGTGCCCAAGCACCAAGCAAACAGCAAAGCGAAACAGATTCTTAATCAGGTAGTAATGCATCGTTTTATGAGTCACAATTAGTCCTCATTTGAATGGGGTTGACACAATGTTAGAGCTGGGGAATTAATGCTGGTTGCCCTTCCCGACGCCCCGCGGTGATCGCTTCCAGATTATCGCCTTTCACCACCGAGATACCACGACCATCTCTTGTTTTTAATCTGGTAAATAGGCAGATATAGAGTTTCCATTGATTACGTCATCGTCCGGTCTCAATGACAATTGTAATGAAATGGTCACAGGTAAATATGCATATAGACCTTCCTCTCATATCAACCGCCACCATCCCGTATCGAATCATTATATTCATTATCGAATATGTGGATAATAATGCCTTTTATCCGAAGCATCCCCGGTTCCGTGTCGACTCATCAAAAATTCTTATAACCTCTGGGATGGTTGAGTTAAAAGGCAAACTGAGAAACTTCTTTATTCACAAACGTCACTTTTCTGTTTCGAATAATTGCCAACATAATGGAATGGTAATTTAATTATGAAATAAAGAGACTTCTTTCCTGTAATGCGTCCCCGTCCCTGCACGAAGCATCATATTCGTATAAAGAACTTTTAGAGAGGTTTATTCAAGATGTATTTATACATTTATTCTACCTAAGGTGTCACCTTTTCGATTCAACTCATTCATTATGGAACGGTGGGACACATAGGCAAAGCTTCCTTTCACAGGAAGTATCATAGTCCCGTCCCGAATCAGTAACTTCATGGTAAAATAGAGGACAGAAATAGGCAAATATAAACTGTCGTGTTATGACACCGTTCCTCGTCGAATCACCGTATTCATAGTAACATATATAGCTAAATAAGCCACGTGTGCAGCTATTGCGTCATCGTCCCATCTCGAATCCTTATTTTCATGGTAAAATTAATAGGAAACCATCTCATACGTCCTAGTCCCGTCACAGGTTATCATAATAGTAAGAGAATGGAAGGATAGATAGGCAGATAAGTTTTTTTTAGACACCTTGCATCTGAAACGTGACCTTCCCGTCTCAACTCATCAAATTCATATTTGGATTGTGAGGTAGATATGCAAATAGGGACTCCATTCATCAGAAGCACCACCGTCGCGTCTCAGAGCACCCTAGTCATTATAAAATAAATTGACAAATTTATATAATGGAATATTAAAGAAAGTATGTAGTTATAAACTCCTTTAATCAGTACAATAATTTTAAGTGTAAAATATACGTGTTTACTATATTTTATATCTATAACTTCTGGTGAAGCATTTAGAGAGATAGATATTGCTACTATATTGTTTTTAGAACTCATTCCCACTATGTACTCTCTTAATCTGCCGATTAAGCAGTGGCCAAGACTTGACACACTCAACTTCTGGTCCGTGTATTTCACTTCACATATACGATTCTCCAAAACAGTCAGTACATTCTACTCTCAGTCTGCTAAATAGGCAGTGGCAAGGAGTCAACAGAACTCATTCCAAATTATAGTTTTTTTTTTTTTTTATCTCAGTAGGACTGCTGTACAAAGATAACAACTTGTACTTAAGTCATTTATTCCATAGTGCACTTTATCATTTGTGTAAGCAAGGAGTCGACAGACTGTAATATATTAAATAATTGAATACAATTCACTTGAGTGGAAAGTTAAATACTCCATCGGTGAGCTGTAAGCAGCCTCGAGACATTGATAACGGATCTTATTTGACTCATTAATTATACTCTGTCATTTAGTAACCTGGTCTATAATCTACATTACTTTCAACCTGGAGACCATTCCTTGCCTAGCTCTCAGTATAATTAATATATCCATTTTCTTTTTATGTATCAGTATGAGTACATTTACAATGACAAGAAAACATACTAGTACTAGGCTCGAAGTGGTGTGGTTTCTGAGCTCTAAGGGGTGTGGCTTCTATGTTAAAAGGGGCGGGACTTCTAAACTCAAAAGGGAGGGGCTTAATTTCAAAGTTAGTATGAAACGACAATAATTATGAAGACAGTTGTGGTGTTTTCTTGAAAATCTAATAAATATAAAGATTAGAATATAGATTCATAAATATATGAATGAATAGATAAGTAATTAAGTGAAAATAATAAATGGACAAATACAAACACTAGAGCAAATAATTGATTAAATAACATAATAAGAGTTACAAAAATGAATAATGCAGGTATGTAATGTAAGCGGTGACCCACTTTGGCGAACTCCGTTATTATGTATTATGGGGGAATTATCATATGAAAAAAATAATGAAGGTCTTTGCGTGTGTGTTTCTTTTTGTGTATAAATGCTTATTATCAAGGAAAATCTTTTTATATTTTTTGCATTTATCTTTGTAATACCTTGTGTTTCAAAGGCTAAATATCAATAAGATTTAAAGAGACATAGATCAGGTAACATTACTCCAATGATTAAATATCAGTAGGATTTAAAAAAATAAATAGATCTGATAGCACTGATTCTGTGGGCAATATATTCTTGTGAGACTGTATCAAATATCAAATACCTTCTGAATATCTAAGACTATGCAATCTGCCTTGGCTTCTCTTTCTTTTAAGATTAGGCTTATTGCATTATAAAGTTCTGATAAGCTTGTTAGAGTAGATCTGCTCTTTTTTAACTCATGTTGTCTCACTGAAAGAAAGGTGAAGGACTCCAATTGAAGAGAATGTATTTTTTCTTCAACTTTGAAAATTATACTAGTTACATAGGCCTTGGATTCTCCCGAGGTTCCATCGACTTTCAGATATGATCCATAGCGTCTGATAATTGATCAGCCTTTTTTTTTTAAGTATATAAGGTGATATGTGTTCAGGTTCTGTAGCTCTATGACATTTAAACCCATCAGCATTTTGCATGCCTGAAAAAAACGATGTTCTTTAACACTGACAGCGTTATCTCTCATCTCTCCAATATGAAGTGGTGGAGCATTTTTACTGTAAATACTGATGAAAGCTCCTTGTAGTTAAGTAGTGTCCGCGACTCTGAAGCGACAGGTCGAGGGTTCGCGCCCCGTCACGGACTGAGGTTAGTAAGGGCATACACTCAGGGTAACGATTACATCCGCCAAAACAAGTCCTTCGCAAGAAGGTAACCGTCCTAGCCCTTAGTAGAAAAGGGAGTTAGTGACGTAAAACCGAAACTAACTGACGAAAGCTCCTTGTTCAGTTCTTCACAGATTTCTTCATCTGTCTCAGTAACGCTTCCGTCGTCCCGTTCCAACTTTAACACTTTATTCTTTGACCTTTAGTTTCCCTCTGACAGAGGCGTGAAAAAAAAAATTATTTTTCTTAGCTTTCCAGGTGAGATCTCTCAAGTTTTTTATTTTTTATTTTTCATACTACTCAATTCTCGCTCGTTAGAAATTTTGTGGGGTCATTTTTAGATTTTTCCTCCCTTTCCCCTACCAGCAGTTCTCTCTCCACTACTTTGCTCTCTTACATTCATTATTGCACTATTTCTCTGTGGCATTAATAATTCCTGCTGTATTAGGTTGTATGCAACAGTTAACTCTTCTCTCTTAAACCTCACAAAAGATTTTGTACATCTCCTGTATAGATTTGTTGATAAATTTAGGTTCTTAGTCAGTACCAGCAAAATTATCTTTAATTTTCTTGTAATTTTTGGGGGGAATTTTTCATATCCTTCTCGGTTCTCCTGACGTAATATTAGCGTCCACCCATGTGGTGTACCGTATGGGTAAGTTAGACAAGGGCCCTTTCATCTTTGTATTAAGATGGCAAAGTGTTTAAAGCTCATTCCATGAGAGTATCACATTCCAATCTCCATGATTGATAGACATAATAAGTGTTATCAAAGAGATGACATATTTGTAATGTAGTAGGTTGTCCCA
>JAXCGZ010017096.1:127500-132500 GCA_037179515.1 Halocaridina rubra | reverse complement strand
ATCTATCTATCATTATCTACACATATGCTTGTGTCTACATGCACACATAAATACCTGTATATCGATGTGTAAATATATGTATGTGTGCACGTATTCCTGTCAGTCTACCAATCTATAAGTCTGTCTGTCTATGTCTCTGTCTGTCGGTCTGTTTGCAGGACATTGCACTCGCTTTCTTTTGAACTGAATAAAGAACCCAGTGTATGAGAGACTCATACACGGTGTAAATGAATAATCTATTTATTCAGGGCTCATTTCCCGAGGTATTTCTTGCAAGATTCTCTCTCTCTCTCTCTCTCTCTCTCTCTCTCTCTCTCTCTCTCTCTCTCTCTCTCTCTCTCTCTCTCTCTCTCTCTCTCTTTGTGCCTCACTGTTTTGCGCTCACAGTCACAAGGACCCTTGTTCAATTCACAGAACTGCTGAGCCAATAACAAGTTCACTTTCTAAGAAGATCTGACCTTTACTAACTCCCATTCGGGTTAAGATGTAGAACTGAATGCTCATTCAGAAGGTGAAAATCTTAAAAAGGAAAAATTCTCTCTCTCTCTCTCTCTCTCTCTCTCTCTCTCTCTCTATATATATATATATATATATATATATATATATATATATATATATATATATATATATATATATATATATATATATATATATATATATATATATATATATATATATATATATATATATATATATAATCCAAGAAAAACATGTTGAACATCACAGTTGCTCTGAAGGTGAACTGATATATAGTCTGAAAGATGTCAGTACTTCGTCGTTTCATTATTCCTTCGTAGCTTACCTTTTTGCACACACACACACCACACACACACACACACACCACACACACACACACACACACACACATACACATACATACACTGATACACACACACACACACACACACACACATAGATAGATATAGATAGATAGATAGATAGATAGATAGATAGATAGATAGATAGATAGATAGATAAGAAAGATTATAAAGCCCTAGAATGAAATAAAAGACAAACATGGATATATAAAGAAGTAATAAATATAATACTTCACAAAAGGCGAAATAACAAAACTTCCAAACACACGCATAAAGAAATAATAAAAAAAAGTGATGCAAACGGAAATGGAATAATAGTAAAGAATGACTGACAAACGAAAGAGCAATAAATAAGAAAACAATAAATAATAAAAAAAAAATCTCGTACATCCATGAATGTTTTCATAACAAGCAAAAATAAGATGAAAACATGAAAATCATGAACATACAACCAATCATGCAAACAAAAAAATAACGTGAGAAACGAGCGTATACGATACGCATGTGGGTATGAGCGCGCCCAGAGAGAGAGAGAGAGAGAGAGAGAGAGAGAGAGAGAGAGAGAGAGAGAGAGAGAGAGAGAGAGAGAGAGAGAGAGAATAAAAAATGCTGATAATAGTAGAAATATCATAACACCTTAATATAAGTATTACAGTATAAAAGGATGTGATTTATGTTATTTTACGAGATATACATACACAAAGCTTCGTAGAATATCACTTCTGTTAGACATTTTCCACAGCACTATATCCAGTCACTGCAAACTTAGGTTATAAGTACAATACACTGACCTATTGCAATCCTTTTGATTGCTGATATTGTTTCTATTTCAAATTCTCCTCTGGCAATCTTTTACAAAAGATGGAACCCCCTGGCAGACAGGGGTCTGTATGCTGTTTTTGTTCTTGTTCTTGGAATCTCAAAGTTTTTATGAGTGCTTTGTGTTTCATCTACATAACCCATTGCAGTTACATGATTTATTTTTGTTTTTCCTTCGATCAGGTTAGCTTCATAGAAAACTGTGTTGCCCAGAAAAACTTGTGTTGCCCAGACAAACTTTTTGCCATGACCAACAGTACTTTTGTCTACACAATTTTGGTTCTTTTGCTCTTTGCTTAAAAGACTTTTATTACATTCGCTTCTTATCACTTAGCAGCATAGAATGTAGCTTAAGAAACGGAGGATCCAATATTATTTCATCTTGTGGCTGTTAAGTAAGTATTAATTTCGATTTAAGAAGAGCTTACCGTGTGTAATCACATTTTCGTCATGTGATTGATAAATAACCAGTTATTTCCAGGTTCCTAACAGAAGATCGTATTTTCTGTGATAAGTATCTGAGTATGCTGTCTAGATAAGCTCTTGATTCATTGAGTATGAATTGAATATTGCTTAAATTTACCCATACTTCATTTCTTGTAAAGTAATAATAATAAACTTTATTTCCATTTTACAATGGGTATTCGTCAGCCAGGACAAGCCCCAACCCCCCACTGTGATGTCCACCCACAGCAGTTCCTGCCAGTAAACAGCTTAAACTCTCGGTCTTGGACGGGGACCGATCTTTCGACCTCGTGAATGCGAAGCCAGCGCGTTACCACTGTACTAGCCAGCAGGCTAGTGAGTTGAGTTATGCTTGAATTTACTATCAATCCATCTCTTGAAAAGTAATTAGTTACTCCTTAAATTATGAATTTCGTTTCTAAGTTTAAGAGCCCAAGATTTTCTGTCATATTGTAGAGAGAACACTGTGCATTATGTGGAAACATGTTAACTATGGCTTTTTGAGCAACAGTTTTTAAATAATTTTTATATTATATACTGAGCCTAGAAGGATGCCAAATTTAATAAATATTGGAGGGTGTCTTTTTTTCTACATTTACTGAATGAAAACGATTGCAGAAATAGTTATTCACCAGAAATCATTATGTAAAGTTTTGATTTTCTTAAAAATATGTTGATGAGAAACTGTCAAAAGCTCTGGAGATATCACTTAGAGCAAGCGATGATATTTCATCCTTATCTGTGTGTCTATTCAATGTCCCGATTTCTTAAACAGTGTAAACAGTGTAACCAGTTTACACTGTAAACAGTGTATGGCTAGGATCCCGTACGGGATCCTAGCCATACACAGAACCGCGTCAGATGCGTTTATGAAATCTATTTGTGTATGTCTAGCTAACTAACAATATGGTATCCTAGGTTTACACTGTCTAAGAATGGTATCCTAGGTTTACACTGTCTAAGAATTCGGGCCAATGTATCAGTGACTTGTTTTGAGGAAGTTTTTGTAGAAAGACCTTTCCAAAGACGTGCTGGGATTTTGAAAAGAGATATTTTTTTTCCTAAAACTTTTGATGAAAGCTGGAGATGGGCGGGCAGTGGGTCTGTAATTACGTGGATTCTCTCTCTCCCTATCTAAGTAAAAGCGAGTTTTACGTCATGGACTCCCTTTACAACCAAGAGCTAGGACACTCGCCTTCTTGCGAAGGACTTGTTTTGGCAGATGTAATCGTTACCCTGAGTCCATGCCCTTTCTAACCTCAGACTTTGGCGGGGCGCGAACCCTCGACCTTACACCTCAAAGTCGCGGACGCTACCGTTTGAGCCTCGGTGACTACTATCTCCCTATCTGAGTACTGAGCAAGAAATTCCATATTTCCAGTATTTCAGGAATACTTCTGTAAGAATGGAGATGTTCATAATCACAGATATGTGAAATTCTAAGACAGGTATAGTGAATTTTTCATTTTCTAAACTTATTATTACATTTGTTACTGAAATAATGTCAGCAGGTTGAGGCCTAAATAGAACTCCTCGATTAATTGATTAATAGAGATAGGTTGATATATATATATATATATATATATATATATATATATATATATATATATATATATATATATATATATATATATATATATATATATATATATATATATATATATATATATATACACACACACAGAGAGAGAGAGAGAGAGAGAGAGAGAGAGAGAGAGAGAGAATATTTATAAAACAAACATAATCATATAATTCCTAGATCTGTCTCTATAACTCTCACCAGGAGATTCCCCCCCCTAAAAAGGGGGGCCTTCAAGAGGATTAAGACAGATTTATTAATATGATATAAAAAGAACGTATTTAGAGTCATATTCACTAAAATCCTGAAGTAAAAAATCTTTTTAAGTCTGAGAAAAATATCATCCTTTGAAGGCTTAGTGGATTAGGGCGTAATTCGGTTCCACAGGGACCTGAGTTCTACATTTCTGTGATTCTGTTATGTTTTTCGCTGCTCACTCAGAAGGTCCCGTATTCAACATTTCTGTAATTTTTGTAGTTCACACTTAGAAGATCCCAGATTCATCTCCCCTAATGTGGTTCGTATTGTATTTCTAATATCAGCTTCTCTTCGCCTGAGCCTTTCAGAAGATAGAAAAAGAGAGGGTAGTTGCATCTTTTAATGTGGAAAATAACCCTTGTAAACGCTGCAGAGTTGTTGTGTACCTCATTATTAGGTGTGTGGCTCTAGTGCTAGAATAGTGATCAAGAAAAAAAAGACGAATATATTTTTCTTTTTTCTTAAAGTATCAAGAAAGAATTTTTTTTAAATTATTGTAATTTTTTTAATATGAAATTATATATATATATATATATATATATATATATATATATATATATATATATATATATATATATATATATATATATATATATATATTATATCATATATATAATATATATATATATATATATATATATATATATATATATATATATATATATATATATATATATATATATATATATATAATTCTGCTTCGTGTTTAAGAATTATGCCTCGAGTTCTTCACCATCTGTCAGTGTTGCCACATACTGAAAAATAGTATCGAAAGTTCTTTAAGTTTCGTTATCATAGTTTAGTGTTTGTCAATATCAAGACCTTACGATGTCAGTATCGTATTATGCTGATGTATGGTATCTTCTTTTTTTTTAAGTTTCAATCTCATATTTATGTATTTATCAATATTTAGGCCTTAGAACAGGGATTCCCAACCTTTTTCTTCTTGAGGCACCCTTGTGAAGGCGATTGGATTCTTGAGGTACCTTTGATAGCAATTTGATTTTCTTAAATGAAAGTGGAATATATCAGAGTAATGGAATAATGAGACACTTACCTGT
>JAXCGZ010017096.1:115000-122500 GCA_037179515.1 Halocaridina rubra | reverse complement strand
AATGATGAGATTGTCAACATGTTGATAAAGTTAATTAGCCGTAGTACTTTTGCCAGCAGATTTTATTCAATAATTCTAATATATTAAAGTTCTTATTTTATAATTTATTATAATCACCTTCCAGGGGTGTTCCCTATCGTGGCTCGTGAGCCACGTGGTGGTCTCTAGCATTTAATGTGCGACTCATGAAAAACTGTTGGCTCAGCTCTTCATTGTTCATTATAGTTCACGTAAAAATCTTAAAGGAAAAAGTCCCAAGATGTTTCATTATTAATCGGGTATGACCATAGGCACTGAACTTGCAGTGCCGGGGAAAGTTATAGCAGGAGGCGGAAGTAACGAAGGTCTATTTTCTTTTACTCGAGGTTTTTTCCATTCTTTTTTATTTACTTTGATAAACAATTTGGTAAACTGAATCGGCATAAAAAATTAATTAATATCATTCTCTGCCAGTTCTTGAGTTCAATATTCCGCATGAAAAGACGTATTTATATAGTTCTCGATTTCAATATTCGTCATAGAAAGATATGTGTTATTACCACACTCAATCAGTTCTTGAGTTCAAAGTACTACATAGGTTGATAACCTACTAATGCCAAACTCTTTTAGTGCTTGAGTTGTGCATGCTAGGTAAATATATATATATATATATATATATATATATATATATATATATATATATATATATATATATATATATATATATATATATATATATATATATATTCATTCCAATCTTTAGTTATATATACATCGTGGATAGACACATATTAATACCACATTCACTCCATCCTTTAGTGATATATATATATATTATATATATATATATATATATATATATATATATATATATATATATATATAGATATATATATATATATATATATATATATATATATATATATATATATATATATATATATATATGATGGCCGCAGTCCCTCTCTTAAGGGGGTTGGCCGAGTCAAAGCACACAGTCACTAGCAGCTAATAATCCTCGATTACTCCTCAGTGCCATATGGATAGATATATATTAATATCTTTTACTCAATTCTTGAATGCTAATTTATACATACATAGATGCATTTGAGATCACATTCTCTCACTTCTTAGGCACTTCATTCTCCGAAAATACATGTTACTATCACATTCATTTCATCCCTTGCATGCTCCAGCCTAATGACAAAATAGAAATAGATTTATATACTCACCCACTATTGTAGCCAAAATCATGACCCCCAGAATAACAGCCGTGAGAGCCGATGCCAAGAACTGAATGGAAATATCGCCGTAATCGTCATCGCTGCTGTCCCCCGTCCAGTTTCCTCCGACGATGGTTGCGTTCTCTTCGGAAGCGTTGGCTACCCAGTCTTCCCACCACTCCGCCCTCTCTTCGTCCGTTGTCATGGTTGGCACTACGCCCGGTCTCACCTCATTGTGGGTACGTGGGTCACCCACGCTGAAATCGGAACCCACTGTACCTTCCAAACCCACGAGTGCCACTGGGTCGCTAGGCGAGGCACCCATAGCTATTTGGGATTATGGAGGCGAGAAGAGAAGGGGGGTCTCACATTATGCCCACTTGTATGGGCTTAACATGGGCCCCCCTTTATGGGTCGTAACATGAGGGCTCTCTCCCTTCCCTTCTTCACCCACGCCCACCTTCTCTATTTACACTTGTTTACGCCCTAATTTTTTACTCACTTCTAAGTCAAATAAACTTTTCTGTTAAAGATACAACATATTTCAGTTGACATATATAAAATAATTACTTGTTCATATTTTATGTATGATTTTTTTCTTCCTTTGCTAGATATTTCAGTAACTTTCCTTATTATTATTAATCATTTTTACATTTTTTCTTTAGTTTTTAGTTATCGGTGATAAAAAGTGTTTATTTTTCATTCTTCTAATTATGTTTGTTATGGTGCAATCTCTAACGTAATTTTCACCTGAAAAGCAATACAGATAATTAAAAACACTTAATTACACAAGTGGATAGAGCGGGCCATCTGTGCAACCAATGGCACCTTGGACTCAGCATCGAGAAAATGCTCTGTAATTAGAAATACATTAAAATGAAATAAGTCATTATTATTATTATTATTATTATTATTATTATTATTATTATTATTATTATTATTATTATTATTATTATTATTATTATTATTATTATTACTACTACTACTACTACTACTACTACTACTACTACTACTACTACTACTACTACTACTACTACTACTACTACTACTACTACTACTACTACTATTATTATTATTATTATTATTTTTATTATTATTATTGTACTGAAATATGTATATATTAAGAAGAATTTTGCTTTGAAATCGCGAAAACTAATCACTGCGAACATTCAGATAAGTCTTAAATAGCTCCTAATTAGAAATCGCGAAACTTAAACAGCATTAGAAATAATTTACACCAAAAAGAAGAAAAAGAAAAAAGAGGTAAAATAAGATAGCAGATAATTTTGGCATTTGTGGAAATTAAAATCCCACAAAAGAAAAAGCTGAATCATATTAGCATAGAAATGAGGAAGACGTGACTTCAAAGCGTACGCCTTTACTCGCACTTGCATGAATGCGCGTTAAAATATAGAGCGAAATTGAGTAAATAAATAAAGAAGCTTATATGAAATTGGAGAAATTAATATAAATTTAAGTTAAATTAAAGTCTTATTTAAAACTGGAGACACACACTGGATATGAAATGGAGCTAGAAAAATCTAGATGAAACTGAAGAAATAAGATATGAAGGAAATTGGCGAAATCAGTAGGAAATTAAATTCAATTGGACAGATAAATATACATTAAATAAGATTTGAGATATAAACAGAATATAGAATAAAATGGAGAAATATGTCGAAAATGAAACTGGCAGAACACACTGAAAATGGAATTGGAGAAATAATTAGGAGAAATTAAGATAATGAGAAGGAATATGAGAAATAAATGTATAAAAAGAATATGGAAAAGGTATTGAATAAATAGAAAAGAAGACGAAGAAGTAAAAAAAGAAAATGTATGAGTCAATAGGCAGTGAAATGAAATAGAAAATGGTTGAATAAATAGAAGATAATATAAAAGTGAGTTAAATAAATGACAGAATAACATGACAATATGTAAGTAAATAGTAAGTAAAGCGAAAATATAATAATATAAAAAATTAAAATTTATAATTTCATGGTAAATAAAAGAAGGTAAAAATAATAGAACTGAAATTAAGATGATAAATTGCAGTAGACAGAAAATAAAAATAAATATTGAAATAGATAATTGATAGCAAATAGCAAGAAAAAAAATAGATATGAATACTGGAAAAGAACCAGAAACAGAAAGTTAAAATGACACACATACACACACACACACACACACACACACACACACACACACACACACACACACACAGAAAGTTGAGAAAAAAAAGTCTAAAAGACCTTCAAGAATGCAAAGAAGTGTTCATTAGACGATACAGAACACAGGAAGAGATGGGAAAGATCAAAAACTTGTTGCAAGAGGCAAGAAGGTTAAATGATGAAAGAAATGAGGAAGAGAAAAAAAATTTTCGTTACGGAATACTTCCAGACAAAGGGGAGATAAAGAAGATAATGACAGAAGATCAGGGGATGGGGCCTCATTAAGATTGTTATACACAAATGCTGATGGATTAGCTGGTAAGGCAGTAGAATTAAAAGATAGGATTCACAACAGTAAGGCAGATATAGTAGCAATTACAGAGACTAAGTTGAGTGAGGACATAAACAGTGTCACAGTTTTTCCTAAGGGCTTCAGAATACTAAGGGTCGAAAGATCTGAGAGGACTGGTGGAGGGATAGCACTGCTCATAAGTGAGAGGATTCAAGCTGAAGAGATAAACTTGGCTATAGAAAGTGAGTTCAGGGAATTTCTTGTTGCTCGCATAAATACTGGGTCAGAGAGCATTATAATAACTGTTGTATACAACCCACCAAGGAACCAAAATAGGCTTGAAATTTATGAGGAAAGTCATATAGGTACGATTGAAGTCATAAACTCAGTTGTTAACATGGCGCGGGAGAAAAAATGTAGGATTTTGATTATGGGAGACTTTAATCATAAAGAGATAGATTGGATAAATCTTGACCCACACAGTGGTGAGGACTCCTTTGGGGCAAGATTCCTAGATTGCGTACAAGGGAATTTCCTACACCAACATGTAATGGAACCAACAAGAGCCAGGGGTGGGGATGAGCCATCACTACTTGATCTAGTGTTCACAGATAATGTGTTGGATATTGAAAATATTGAGTATGAACCACCAATTGGAAAGAGTGACCACTGTGTGTTGTTGATGGAGTATATCATTGAAGACATTCTTCCTGAGAGTAGAGGCACTGAGGACATGAGGAGGAACTATCAGAAAGGAGATTACATCAAAATGAATGAGCTTTTTGCAGTTATTGACTGGAGAACCTTATTTTACAACAAATCTGTACAAGAAATGTATGACATCTTTTGTGAGAAATATGGGAAGATAGTAGATTGCTGCATACCTGTCACCAAAGTAGGTGTAATTCATGCCAGAGAGAAATGGTTCGATAATGGGTGTAAAAGAGCTAAGGAGTGGAGAGACAAATGCTGGAAAAGGTATAGGAGGAGAAAAAACATAAATGCCTGGCAAACCTACAAAAGAGCAAGAAATGACTACCTAAGTAAAAGGAGAGAGGCAGAGAAAGATTATGAGAGGGACATCACCAGGAAGGCTAAAGAAAATCCCAAGCTTTTCCACAGCTTTATCAGAGGAAAACTGAAGGTAAAAGAACAGGTTTTAAGGCTAAAGAGAGCGGATGGAAGCATCACTGAGACGGACGAAGAGATCTGCAAAGAATTGAACAAGGAGTTTCAGTCAGTATTTACAGTAGAAAATACCCCACCCCCTCAGATTGCAGTGATAGAAGCTCAAGGGCCGGTATTAGAGAACATCAACCTTACAGCCACAGAGGTATGCAAGGCGCTGATGGATTTAGATGTTCATAAAGCTACAGGTCCTGATGACATATCCCCTCATGTGCTTAAAAAATGCGCAAACACAATATCAGTGGCACTAAGTATCATATTTAAGGAGTCATTGGAGTCGGGGGAGATTCCAAGATGCTGGAAACAAGCAAATGTGATACCTATCTTCAAAAAGGGAAGGAGGGATACGGCTCTGAACTATAGACCAGTTTCCTTGACCAGCATAGTTTGCAAACTTATGGAGAAACTACTAAGGAAACATATCTCTCTTCACTTGGAATCCTTCAACTTTTTGTCAGTGAGGCAACATGGCTTCAGAGAAGGAAGATCAACAGTAACAAACTTATTAGAATTTTATGATGAGGTAAGCCAAATCTTACAGGAAAGAGAGGGTTGGGCAGATTGCATATTCCTAGACTTCCAGAAAGCGTTTGACACTGTTCCACATGGGAGACTTATTAGGAAGCTGCAATCAATGGCTAGAATAGGTGGAAATGTCTTGGAATGGATAAAAACTTACTTAGAAGGAAGGGAACAGAGGGTTAGAGTAAGACACTCAATGTCTGAATGGAGAAGAGTTAGTAGTGGAGTTCCACAGGGTTCAGTTTTAGGGCCACTTTTGTTCCTTGTATATGTAAATGACCTACCAGAGTCTGTAAATTCATTCATGAATATGTTTGCAGATGATGCAAAGATTGTGAAGAAAGTAAAAAACGAGAACAATGGTAGAGAACTTCAGGAGGATCTAAATAATCTGCATGAGTGGTCAGAAAAGTGGCTAATGAAATTCAATACCTCAAAATGTAAGGTAATGAGAATGGGTACAAGTGCAAGAAGGCCCAAGCTTGACTACTCGGTGGCTGGAGTACAGCTTCAGGAGACAGAAAATGAGAGAGATCTAGGAGTAAACATATTGGCAGATTTGTCTCCAGAAATACATATAAATGGCGTAGTAAGGGCAGCATATGCATTCTTATCAAATGTAAGGGTAGCCTTCAGGCACATGGACAAGGAAATGTTCAGAAATATTTATGTAACCTATGTGAGGCCAAAACTCGAATATGCAGCCCCCTTTTGGAATCCGCACTTGAAAAAGCACATAGCTAAGCTTGAAAAAGTTCAAAGACATGCCACGAAACTGGTGCCAGAAATACGCAATCTCGGTTATGATGAGAGGCTGAGGGAATTAGACTTGCCATCACTCGAAGCTAGAAGAGTAAGGGGGGATATGGTGACAGTCTTTAAATTCCTTCATGGTTATGATAGAGTGGATAGGGATCGATATTTCGATATGGCTGGCTCTAGAACTAGAGGTCATAGTTTGAAGCTTCGGAAGAAAACTTGTTTGCAGGATGTAAGGAAATACTTTTTCAGTGTAAGAGTAGTTGATAATTGGAATTCGCTAAGCGAGGAGGTAGTTAATGCTACCTCAATCCATAGTTTTAAGGACAGGTATGATAAGTATCACTAAGTCTAAAAATGGAACCGATCAGGAGACGGGAAGATACGAGCTTTGGGCTCTTTCCCGTAAACACAATTAGGTAATCACACACACACACACACACACACACGAAAATAGGTAAAGAAACAGAAAATACAAAATAAATATAAATGGAAATACTTAACAAATAGAAAACAGAAGAAACAGAAGATAAAAAAGGAAATTAATTATGAGAGAGAAAGGAACAGAAAATGAGAGAAAAATATAACAGATGTGTACGTAGAACAGAAGAAAATGTAGACAAGAAAAAAAATCATGATGCTTTAGAGCAAAAAATGATAAAGCACAATGGCAAAGAAACAGAAAATGTAAGAAATTAAGATAGAAATTAAAATCAATGCAACAATAAATAATGAAACAAAATAAAACGAAAATAAAGCTAATGGCAAAGAGGAAAAATACAAAAATAAAAACAGAAATAGATTGTCAAGAGAAAACAAAAATGGCGGGCAGTACATGCACACAGTTCCGACGTTGAAAAACTAAAACATTAATTAAACAAACAAGAAAAAAAAATGGTTATATTCATAACTTTGGAACGACATGCGAACAATTAGTCTTCCTCTCCCCAACACTCGACCCTACCATTCTATTCCCCAACACGCAATCTCCACCAGAATTACCTCCAACGCTGTCCTCACTGCATTCCCCAGCACGGTATTCCCACTAAAAGATCATCCCCAACACTTCCCCCACTTCGAAATTTTGCCCCACCAAATCATTTCGCAACTCACAGTCCCCACTACAGTATTCCCTAACACGCTATCCCCACATTAAAATTCCCTCAACGCTTTATATCTATTTATTTCAAACACTTTTCAAAGAACAGAGAGTCCCCCAAACGCCCTACCCTCACCACATCTATTCCAACATTATTCCTATCACAACATTCAAGAACAAGCTACCCCTACCACAACATTCCCCAATACATTATCTCCACCACTACATTTC
The DNA here is from genome assembly GCA_037179515.1 of Halocaridina rubra. Lineage (NCBI taxonomy): Eukaryota > Metazoa > Arthropoda > Malacostraca > Decapoda > Atyidae > Halocaridina > Halocaridina rubra. The sequence goes on along the minus strand of JAXCGZ010017096.1, from coordinate 115,036 downwards.
CAACACGCTATCAGTTAAACAACATTCTTCAGCACA
>JAXCGZ010017096.1:102500-110000 GCA_037179515.1 Halocaridina rubra | reverse complement strand
GTTCATCAATATTATTGTGATTGCTTCAGTTACTACTACTACTACTACCACTACTGCAGCTCAGTAATAAAATAGTGTACTTTTGCAGCTTAAGTTTATCTTCATATATATATATATATATATATATATATATATATATATATATATATATATATATATATATATATATATATATATATATATACGTGATCTTTAGAGCAATAGACTACATGGGTCAGTAAATATGCCCTTAGCTTCCACCAGAGATCTCTTAAATATAACTCCTAGAGTTGATTCCTAATGCTTCACCTCTCCAGATTCGCTTTGGAGGATTAAACAGAATAGTTAGAGATAGTACTCAAACTTCTTTGTGAGTACATCACAAATGGATTATGTAAAAAAAGGAAAGTTGCATCAGCTTAGTCAGTTAAACGCTACGCTTGCAGTAATAGATAAATATGTCATCTGAGGTTCCTTAAGTTTCGATGAGATTAAAGAGTAGAAATTTATAAGTAGAGCCTCAGTGTGGCAATCCATCGACCAGTAAGTGCTTTAAAATGTCTTCTAGAATATATTTACACTCTCTCTCTCTCTCTCTCTCTCTCTCTCTCTCTCTCTCTCTCTCTCTCTCCTCTCTCTCTCTCTCTCTCTCTCTCTCTCTCTAACCCACACACACACACACACACACACACACACACACACACACACAGTAGTTGATAATTGGAATTCGCTAAGCGAGGAGGTAGTTAATGCTATCTCAATCCATAGTTTTAAGGACAGGTATGATAAGTATCACTAAGTATAAAATGGAACCGATCAGGAGACGGGAAGATACGAGCTTTGGGCTCTTTCCCGTAAACACAATTAGGTAATCACAATTAGGTAATCACCAAAGCTTGAATATGTAGTTCCATTTTGAAATCCACAGTGGAAAAAGGACATAAATAAGCTTGAAAAAGTTCAAAGACATTCTACGATACTGGTGCCAGAAATACGCAAGCTCAGTTATGAGGAGAGGCTTGGGGAATTAAGCTTATCGAAGTTATAAGGATGAGGGGATATGGTGACGGATTGAAAATTTCTTCATGGTTTTGACAGAGTAGATAGGGATCGATATTTTAATATGGCTGGCTCGAGTACTAGTGATCATAGTTTGAAGCTGTGTAAGAAATCTTCTTTGTTGGATGTAAGGAAGTACTTTTTTAGTGTAAGAGTTGTTGATAATTGGAATACGCTAATCGAGGAGGTAGTTAATGCTAACTCAATTCATGGTTTTAAGGATAAATATGATAATTATTACTGAATAAAAAAAATGGAACCGACCAGGAGACGGGGAGTTAAAGAGCATAGCGTTCTCTTCCGTAAGCACAATTAGGTAATTGCGCGCGCGCGCGCGCACACGCACACACACACACACACACAAAATCACACACACACACTTAAAACTGTCTCCTTCCAGTGAATGAATCTATTACTTAGCACACAAACATACACACACACATGCACTTCAGTGAACCGTCTCATTCCAGTCTCTTAGAACAATGAAACCTCTCTCTCTCTCTCTCTCTCTCTCTCTCTCTCTCTCTCTCTCTCTCTCTCTCTCTCTCTCTCTCTCTCTCTCTCTCTCTCTCTCTCTCTCTCTCTCTCTCTCTCTCTCTCGATGAAAGCGTGTCATACAAGCCCTTTTTAATTACTTAATGTAAATAAATTACGTTGATTCCGTGTCTATATTTACATAAATATATTTTCGTATTTATCTATTTGTGTTGTTTATTAGCGTATTTATACACATATATTTGTAAACATAATTAATTGCTTATATATTTTTATTTAGTTATTCATCTATCTTTGTACGTCGTTTCTATATACGTATTTATTATTATTAAAATTTAATATATCTATCTATCTATCTATCTATCTATCTATCTATATATATATCTATCTATCTATCTATCTATCTATCTATCTATCTATCTATCTATCTATCTATCTATCTATATATATATATATATATATATATATATATATATATATATATATATATATATATATATATATATATATATACCTTTGAACAATATTGGAGTAATAATGTCTCTATATTTGCTTTGTAATTATGTATATCTCTATTTATTTATTTAATTATGTATATTTATTTGCATATATCTCATATTTACTTATTTATTGATATATTTTTACATATATATTAACATGATAACGTTACAACATTTACTTATTTATGTCCTAATCTATGTACTCATTAATTTCGTGGATACAATACACGTGAATTATAAATGGAAATGTTCTTTGTGTATATCGGATATTATTATTAATATTATTATTATTATTATTATTATTATTATTATTATTATTATTATTATTATTATTATTATTATTATTGTTATTATTATTATTATTATTATTATTATTATTATTATTATTATTATTATTATTATTAATATTATTATTATTATTATTATTATTATTATTATTATTATTATTATTATTATTATGTCATCGTGATCATTATTATTATGTAAATTCATTAAATCCTCTAATTTGTTCCTCTTCCCGTCAAGATCTGAATAGGTTCATTCTTCCAATCATAATTAAAAGACGGAATTAAACGAGAATGATTCATAAATATGATTTCATATTCGTAAATATGATTCCATATATGAATATGACTTCATATTCATAAATATGAATGTATATACATGAAGATGATCTCATATTCGTAAATATAATTCCTTATATGAATATGACTTCATATTCCTAAATATGAATGTATATACATGAATATGAGCTCATATTCGTAAATTTGACTGCGTCTGTTTATGAGATAGAATTAGGGGGTCGTTCACTTCATCCGAAACTCTTCATATTGTCGCGTCACGGAAAACTGTTTTTTGAAATTGTCGTTTACTATACTGTAGCGCAAAAGCGTTTCGTTAATATTTTTTTGTTTAAATTTCAATGTTTGTTTTTCTACGTTCTTATTATTATTATTATTATTATTATTATTATTATTATTATTATTATTATTATTATTATTATTATTATTATGATTATTCTTATTATTATTATTATTATTATTATTATTATTATTATTATTATTATTATTATTATTATTATTATTATTATTATTATTATTATTATACAAAAATGTGAGACTGTCTCATTTTACATAAAAAAACTTTGTTTACATGAAGCTCATTGACAGTGAATATTCTTATATATTGCTGCTAGTACTAGTACTACTATTTATTGGAACCACTTCATTATCCTAGCTCGACAAGGTTGCCGGTGTGGCTACTCATTTTTCAAGGTTCGTTGACGACTACTACTACTACTACTCCCACCATCATTACTACTACTACTACTGCTTTTAGCACTACTGATACTACTACTACTACTGCTATCACTATTACTACTATTCTACTACTACTATTGATATGTAGTCAAAACGACTATTATTTTTGATGCTCGAATAATTGCTTCGAATATGATATCCAAAAGGATTTCATCCTATTTTCTTCAAAGTTACTTTTCAGCATTTGTTTTTGAGCACTGGTGTACATCTGTACAATAAAACGGCTACTGGAGGGAACAAGCAAACTCAGTCTGGTGCCAGTCCCATGCTAGGATCTATAGAGAAGGTCGGAGTCGGAAAGTGTCTCCGTCTGTAAAGCTCTGAACCAAACCTTAATCTAGTTTCCAGAAAGGTTAATTAGAATCAGCGATCCGATCTTAACCTTGGAAAAGCACTCGATGGAGAAGAAAAAGATACATTACTATAGAATAATCCAGCATCTAGGGGAGGAAGTTAACGTGATGGTAATCCCAAACCCGGAATAATGAAGGGGATTCGTATCAGAAAGGACATCCGGCTGTTAAATCCTGAGCTAAAAACTTTGCTAGTCTCCATGTGGCTAGTGAGTGACAGCTACTCCATTTGAACATTTGGGGCAAACAAAGAAGAAGAAAAATATAGACTACATGATAACATGTCTAATTTCTGGGAACCATGATGCCTGATTGGTCTGCGTTGGAGGATAGGAATGTTCCATCCAGTCTTAATTCCCATGTCACAATCTCTCAAGGATCAATTGTCTGATTGATCCCACTGACCGGCTGAAAAGCCTACCTGGAAGTGAAAACTTATATATATATATATATATATATATATATATATATATATATATATATATATATATATATATATATATATATATATATATATATATATATTATTATTTTTTTTTCACCCATTGCTAATTTAATCAAATAATGGAACTTGAAGTGGCTGTGTAGCCAAAACTTTAAGCTAATTTTCATAAAACTTACATGTCTGTTTGGATTTTACGAGCAAAGAAAGCTAACGATATTGGTAACAATAGCTCAAATGATCTTGCTCAAACTTACTAATTGATATTGAGGAATAATTTGCCTTTTCTAATCCCAACGAGCTAAGAGGAGTGGTTGGGGTATGTGTGGAGCGTTGTGAAATCGTGTTTTTTGGTCCGGCCACCCCCCTTATAAAGGGGAATGAGGCCGTGTATACATGTATGTATATATATATGTATGTTATCCTCGACAATTGTTTTTGCTTCTTATAGTGAATACAATGCGAGTTAGCATCTTATTCATGTAAGAGGACGTAGCAGAAAACAGTCGTCGTGGCCTTGCTTATGGACCTTTTTGAACTCCGCTTTCTCTCTCTCTCTCTCTCTCTCTCTCTCTCTCTCTCTCTCTCTCTCTCCTCTCTCTCTCTCTCTCTCTCTCTCTCTCTCTCTCTCTCTCTGTGTTTTGTATGAGTTATTTTTCTGAGTTCATTAGTAGGAATATATGCATTGGATTTATTTTGAGAAAAATCGTAGGTGGGAATATATTCAAATGATTAATGTATTGAATAATTATTAATTTGACAGGTTATATATATATATATATATATATATATATATATATATATATATATATATATATATATATATATATATATATATATATATATATGTATATATATATATATATATATATATATATATATATATATATATATATATATATAAAATGGCTGCCGCTCCTAAGGCGGGGTGTCTAGTCAAAGCACACATATTCGTCCGAAGCTACTATTCTTCGATCGCTTTTCTTAGTTCCTTTGGGATGAAGAGCTGCTATAACTCCCCACCACCCTGCATAAGTAATCCACAGAGTAAGTGGTCAATGGTCTTTTGCCGTGAGACTCAACAGCCGCAGCAGTTTCATGAATGTTTGTGTGTGTATCTGTGTGTGTGAGAGAGAGAGAGAGAGAGAGAGAGAGAGAGAGAGAGAGAGAGAGAGAGAGAGAGAGAGAGAGAGAGAGAGAGAGAGAGAGAGAGAGAGAGAGAGAGAGAGAGAGAGAGAAATCATGATTTAATTTTTTGCCACCAGAACCATGTCATACCTAGCAAGGCCTAAAAAGTAACAAACGCCACTATTCTCTCTTTACGTAACTAGATCCAGATCATATAGAGAAGGGACTTTCAAATCCAAACATCTGATCATGTTATCAGAACAGATACATTACGAACTTTATAAATTTCATGGGCGCAGGACTAGAGTACCTACTCCTTATTCCCCTGCATACCATAAAAGTGGACTAAATGTGGTAAGGCGAGGGACTGGAAATTCCTCCATACTTGTTTTCCTGCACGAAGAGCAAGTCAAACGAAGGGCTTCTGGTAGAAAATTTTCAACCAGAACCCAAGTAATTGGGTCCCCGAATGTGTTTGGTTCTAAAACGAGTGCTGCTTCAGGAATGAGTGCTGATATTGTAACGATTGCGAGTAAAAAGGAAGAGATTCGTACGGTACTTGTGAAGGAAAGATGATGTGCTAGCGCTTAGTGAAACAAGAGTGAAAGAAGTGTGTGCTTTGACTCGGTCACTCTCTTTTAAGGTGTATTGTAAGTTTTGTATGTTGGTAAATTGAAATTCCCTCTGCTCGAAACGGCCTTAAAATCATTGTGACCAGAATAGGCGATACAATATCCACTCATATAAATAATTAAATGAAAATTCTATAAAAGATATTTGTCTACTATACATACATATACACTTTCTAAGGTGGATGGCCGAGTCAGAGCACACATTCATTAAAAGCATAATCACCCCAGTCACCTCTCATCGCCCCTCCCCTCACCACCTCCACCTCATGGGTCCTTAACAGCGTAAGTAGGCAGGGATTTTCTGGCGTGAGGCAAGTTGAATTGTTATTTTTAATTGTGGATGGAGTAATAGATGAGTTTGTTAACGTTTCGCCTTGTATTACTTTGATATAAAACTCTATAATTGGAATGTGTGTTTGCTCACATTCAGTCCCTTCCTATAAATTCTAAAAACTTGAATATGTAATTATAAAGCACTTATAGACTTCGCTTCTGATAGAGAAAGAGAGAGAGAGAACTAACGAAATAGAGAGATAGATTGGTTTTATTTCTGGATTCACAATATTATATACTTGACACGAGAGAGAGCAAGAAAAAGAGCATGAGAGAGAGAGAGAGACAGACAGAGAGAGAGATATATAGGTAGACAGCCATTCAGATGATAGATAAGTTTAAAACCTTCAGCAATAATAATAATAATAATAATAATAATAATAATAATAATAATAATAATAATAATAATAATAATAATAATAATAATAATAATAATAATAATAATAATAATGATAATAATAATAATAATAATAATAATAATAATAATAATAATAATAATAATAATAATAATAATAATAATAATAATAATAATAATAATAATGATAATATAATTTCAAACTGTTTCCCTGCTACTGTTGGCATTCAAACATAGCACGTGTAGGACAGGAGCCTTCATTTTAGTGTGTTGAGTCACAGAGGTTTAAAACAATGAGTACTGAAATGCTACTGAAGTTTTAGCATGACAGAGAACATTATCACACCCTTCAACTCTGAAATTTTACCCCTCTGCCGACCCACCAGTGACTAGTACACATTTACTTCTACTCCTCTGTAGAAGTTCTAGTTTTTTTTTTTAACTGCCGTAGCTCAGTGTTCCGGGCTGTTTACTCCTGTTTTGCAGGTCTCAGGTTCGATTTTCAGCGATAGGAGGTAAATAATCTGGAATTATATAAATGTGTTGTTGTCTTATAATGTGCTAATAATAATAATACTGATAATAATAATAATAATAATAATAATAATAATAATAATAATAATAATAATAATAATAATAATAATAATAATAATAATAATAATATCAACAACAACAAAACTTAAATCCGCTTTCCCTCTCAAAAGCATAATTAGAAAACTTTAGAGGAATATGTTTTGAGAATATAATATTCCAAATATATATACAACTTCTCTCTCTCTCTCTCTCTCTCTCTCTCTCTCTCTCTCTCTCTCTCTCTCTCTCTCTCTCTCTCTCTCTCTCTCTCTCTCTCTCTCTCTCTCTCTCTCTCTCTCTCTTAATCAATCTATCTATCTGTCTGCCTTTTT
>JAXCGZ010017096.1:95000-97500 GCA_037179515.1 Halocaridina rubra | reverse complement strand
GTATATATATCTCCTGATAACATCTTCAGCGGTAACAACATTCACGTGCTTTTCTGGAAATGCTTTATTATTATTATTATTATTATTATTATTATTATTATTATTATTATTATTATTATTATTATTATTATTATTATTATTATCGTTATTATTATTATTATTATTATTATTATTATTATTATTATCATTATTATTATTATTATTATTATTATTATTATTATTATTATTATTATTATTATTATTATCATTATTATTATTATTATTATTATTATTATTATTATTATTTTTATTATTATTATTATTATTATTATATATATATATATATATATATATATATATATATATATATATATATATATATATATATATATATATTCCTTTCTTGTGTATGTGGTAATATTTATAATAACTTACAACCACTATCATGTGAAAGGAAAATGTACTCCTCCTTTGTAATCCAAATTATGATATCCTTTCTAGGTAACCACAACTTAAAACAGTATAAGAGAGACTACATTTTCGTCAACCGATTGCCAAACCTACCCGTATAATAAGTGCAAGCAAAACTCTTCTTTGAACAAAATATGACTAACATAGATTTCATCCATTCCATTGAAATTGTAGACTCCTTATTATTATTATTATTATCATTATTATTATTATTATTATTATTATTATTATTATTGAGTGACGTAATATCCCTGCAATATACAATCGACTGACATTCGTACATATAGGAGAATAAGAGAGTAAATGCAGCTTCTACGCAGTGTCTAGGCTCGGATTGTCTTTCTTTTCGCCGTAAGGTATCATCCCTTTCTCTTTTCTATCGCTACTGCTTCCATCGCTGCTCTGATGAATTGGTGAGTTACATCCCTCTTTCACTGCCGAGGCCGCGTAACACTCACCAGGCGGCCTCATCTCACAGGTACTGTGTGGAGATTTGTAGCTCGCGGATTAGTCGGAGCAGCGACTGCATCTAATGTATCGCCAGACTCTGGTACTCTCTTCCTCCTTCTGTGTCTCCTAATTCTTATAACCTATCTTTCTTCAAAAAGCGGACCTATCGTCATCTCAGGGCCTAATCTTCCACATCTCTGGGTCCTCAGTACTTTGACTATTCTTTCAGTCTGTCCTTTTCCTTTGTGTATCATCTCTGCTTTGTCCATAACCTTTTCTTTTCCTTCGTATTAATGTTTTCTCGTGCCCGGGCAGTTATTGATGAGGGCAGGTTTTTGCCTGTCCCGATGTTACACTCAAAAAAATATCTCTACATATCCTCTTCCATACATACATACGTAAGGCATACGTAAATATACGCACATATTTATTCGTACTTACCATACGCATATACATACATACATACTTACATACATGCATACGTACATACATACATGCAAAGGTACATACATACATGCAAGCATAAATGCATACATACATACATACATACATGCAAGCGTACATACATACATACATGCAAGCATACATACATACATACATACATACATACATACATACATACATACATACATACATACATACATACCTCGTTTCACATGTTCTAATGGTTTGTTTATTCCTGAAAAGATGTGTTGCTAGCTAGGTACGCGTCTACTCACACGCGATGGCACTTATGGTAAGTAATATTTACTTTACGTCGAGAGTATTTCCTATTTTATACCATTTTATTCCATGTAGTACCTTTTATTGGCTCCAGCCTTCAATTCTTTGAAGCTCAAAAGCTTCCTTTGTGTGTGTGTGTGTGTGTGTGTGTGTGTGTGTGTGTGTGTGTGTGTGTGTGTGTGTTGCTTGTGTTTGTGCTTTGATCTACCCTGCAAGTTATATATATATATATATATATATATATATATATATATATATATATATATATATATATATATATATATATTATTTGTGTATATATATATATATATATATATATATATATATATATATATATATATATATATATATATATATGTATATATATATATATATATATATATATATATATATATATATATATATATGTATATATAGATATATATTCTTTTATCTAACCGGAAGTGCTATCACTATCTCTCTTTGATCTGTTCGTTTATGTTGTGGGTTTTTTCTTCAATGATAATGCTATGATAAGCGAGCGTAAAAGCTTTTATCATACTAGCCAACGTTTGTAAACATTTACGTTACTGAGGATAGTAAACAGCTTACAATTCAGTACAAATCTTTGAGATAGAGAGAAATATATATATATATATATATATATATATATATATATATATATATATATATATATATATATATATATATATATATATATATGTATATATATATATATATATATATATATATATATATATATATATATATATATATATATATATATATATATATATATATATATATATATATATATATATATATATATATATATATATATATATATAGAGAGAGAGAGAGAGAGAGAGAGAGAGAGAGAGAGAGAGAGAGAGAGAGA
>JAXCGZ010017096.1:80000-90000 GCA_037179515.1 Halocaridina rubra | reverse complement strand
TGCTGTGTATGTGTGTGTGTGTGTGTGTGCGTGTGTGTGTGTGTGTGTGTGTGTGTGTGTGTATGTGTGTGTGTGTGTGTGTGTGTGTGTGTGTGTGTGTGTGTGTGTGTGTGTGTGTGTGTGTGTGTGTGTGTTTGCATTGGCATATCTCAAAATGAATACATATATCTTTTATTACTATTATCATTCCCTGTATTTCCTCTTATTCCGTTATTACATTCCTTCCATTTCCTCGAATCTCTGTTCCTTATTATTTCATTTCCTCGTCCCCTCTTTTTATTAGCATGATCCCCCTTTCCGTGTCTTTCTTCGTCCTCTTTTGATATTTGCATTCAACTAGTTGAATTCTCTCTCATTCTCCCTTTGTTTCTTCTCTCTCTCTCTCTCTCTCTCTCTCTCTCTCTCTCTCTCTCTCTCTCTCTCTCTCTCTCTCTCTCTCTCTCTCTCTCTCTCTCTCTCTCTCTCTCTCTCTCTACTATTTCATATTTTCATTTCCTTTTCTGTTATTGTGCTATGTGGCAGTCTTCTCTTTTCGTCGTGTTATTAAGCTATGTATCCACACAAACGTGTCAATACTAGAGCTGCCACCTTTAAAGTTAATGCGTGGTGCTACCTTTTTTTAGAATTATTAAATCAAATGTCCGTACAGAAGTTCACAAAGGCACTGAGCCACACCTCGTGATAGCTTTGTTCATGTCATAGAACTATGTGGCCATACATTTATGTGAAGTATTGATGCTAGGTTTTTTCCTGTATTATGTGTCCCCTCACTACGTTACCATTTGATGCTACATTGAAATCCTAAAATTATATGTCCACACACAACTTTATCCACTGATTCTATAATCATTCATATTGCTAATCCATGTGTCCACGCATTACGTTAGCTAATGATGCTAGGATTGTTCGTGTTATTTAGTTGTGTTCCACACTATACTTAGTCTTAATGCCAGGTTTGATCATATTATTAAAGCCACTTTCTCCTGCAGACGTTCAACACTAGTAATTTTCCCCACAAACCTGACACTTGGTGTTAGCTTTGTGGTTCACCTCATGTGTCCAAACACTGACTGGTTTAATTATGGATGTTAGGTCTGTGTACACACAGATTCATTATTAAAGCTTCCGCGCACACTATTTGGATGGCTTTTCTACGATAATTTTTTATATTAAGCCGCATACCCACAAGGACGTTGCACTTAAACTCATCCACACACTAAGTTTGCACCGATCCTAGCACTGTGTGCATCAAACCATGTGTCCACACAAATGTCTCCCTACAGTAACCTACACCTGCTACTGTGTTTGTATAAGTTTTCTGAGCATGTGTCCACACAAATGTCTTCCTACAGTGACCTACACCTGCTACTGTGTTCGTATGAGCTCTCTGATCATGTGTCTACACAAATGTCTCCCTACAGTGACTTACACCTGCTACTGTGTTCGTATGAGCTCTCTGATCATGTGTCCACACAAGTGTGGACACGTTATAAAATACGTTTATTATATTTGTGTATGTTACATATTGAGTTACTCCTAGTTTTAACTTTGCATTATTTAGGCATGTGTCCACATACTAAGCAACACCTGATGTTAGCTTTGTTCACATTATTAAGACATGCGTCCTCACATGTTGTTACACCTATTACTATCTTTGTTTGCTTTATTGATGTCTGTGTCCACACTTACTGAGCTGCACCTGGTGCTAGCTTTCTTCCGTTTATTTACATTTGGTGCCAGCATTGTTTGCATCACTTAGGCATGCGTCCACACGTGATTAGTTACAACTGATGAAATCATTGTGCCCTCATGAGTTACACGTGATGTTAGCCTGCTGGCTAGTACAGTGGTAACGCTTTGTCTTCGCATTCACGAGGTCGAAAGATCGGTTCCCGTCCAAGACCGAGAGTTTAAGCTGTTTACTGGCAGGAACTGCTGTGGTTGGACACAACAGTGGGGGGTTGGGGCTTGCCCTGGCTGACGAATACCCATTGTATTGAAATGGAAATAAAGTTTTATTATTATTATTATTATTATTATATTATTATTATTACATTCTTTGGACATGTGGTTACACATACTGAGCTAAACATTGTGTTTGTTTTTTTTCATGTTATAGAAGGCATATGTCCACACACTGAGTTACACCTGACGTAAGCTTTGTTCGCATTATTAAGAGCTGTGTCCACATACTGAGTTACGCGGATTTCTTGCTTTGCTTCTCTTATTAAAGAGCTGTGTCCACATACTGAGTTACGAGCATTTCTTGCTTTGCTTCTCTTATTTAATAGATGTGTCCACATACTGAGTTACGAGTATTTCTTGCTTTGCTTCTCTTATTTAAGAAATGTGTCCACACATTGTGAATTACTTTGTGGTTGTTGTACTCTCGTTATATAAAGTATATGGCTACACTTGGTGCAGGTTTGTTTTTCTTATTACTAATGAATGTGTCCACACATACACAGTTACATCAGTGCTAGCTTTTGTGTGTGTTAAGATATGTGTCCACACGTGCTGCATTACACCTGGTGCTATCGTTCTTCCCGTTATTGAGGGTTGTGTCACACTACTTGAGCTAAACCTGGTACTTGCTTTGTTTTTATTTTATGAGTGCGACGTCAGGACGGGCAAAATTGCCCACATCGTGCACGGGCACTAAATGAAAAGAGAGAAAGCAGATAGAAACAGAGAGATGAGGAATGTTATGTCCCGTCAGATGTGAAAGGATAATAAGAGATGTGTAGTGAATATGCCATAATATTCCCAGTAGATATAGGCATAGTAAAAAAACCGTAAATGAAGGAAGACTTAAGATCGAGCTTTCCTGACCAATCTTATATTCAAAAGACTTTCAACTGTAGTATCGCAACGTGCAGTTGATACCATGGGCCAGCTTTGCTTAGCATAGTTATGAAACGTTTCCCACACAAACTGATATAAACCTGATGCCATATTGAGTCGTGTTGTATAAGGTATGAATTTGAACATTGTGCCCTTATACTAAGCTAACAACTCATCCTGTTTAGTCTTATTAAACCGGTTTTTTCATTAATACATGTTCAGTCTATTTAGTCTTGTAAACATGTTACCCAGTTTTACATGAGTCTGTTTAATTTTGTTTCCCATATGTTTACAGATATATATTTCCTATATAATTGTTATTAAATTTTATCATTGTGATTTGTTCTTTTAATTTTTGTACAAATAAACATGTTTAATTCACCAATATTATAAACATGTTCATTTCTTTCGTTATGATATCCAAGATGTTTTGGATTTTAATGGGACTGTCTATGACAGTTCGATGTGAAGTCGTTCTTCAGTTACGGTTCTTATTCTATGTCTACATCAACACCGAATATTCGTTACACATCTCTTATTATCCCTTCCCTTCTGACAAGTCACAGCACTCTCCATCTCTTGTTTCTCTTTACTATGTTTTCTTCGTGCCCAGGCCCGATAAGGGCGGTTTTTTTATTTCCATCCTGGTGTCACGCTCGTAAAGCAAAATTATACATGTACTGTTTATTGTTACACAATATTATACGCTTATGCAAACCAATGACTACCCCGTTTCAGTCTTTGGCCAGATTTCTTAAATAGTGTAAACCTAGGATACCATATTGTTAGTTAGCTAGACACATATAAATGGATGTTATAAACGCATCTGACGCGGTTCTGTGTATGGCTAGGATCCCTTGCGGGATCATAGCCATACACAGAACCGCGTCAGATGCGTTTATGAAATCCATTTGTGTGTGTCTAGCTAACTAACAATATGGTATCCTAGGTTTACACTGCTTAAGAAATCGGGTCTTTGAGTCTGTGAACCAGTTTCACGTACATGTTCATGCCATTTATTATACAAATTTATATTCGTGAGTTCAATTCCTTTTATTCTGTTATTTTTTTTTATATTCTAATGTTACCCCATTTCTGTTATAATTAATTTATCTGTCATCCAATATTTATGATTAGCTTGTTTATTGCAAAAAAAAAAAAATGATTATTTGGTCTATTACACAATTTTTTATGATAATTTAGTCTATTTTTCCATTTTTAATTATCTAGTCATTTCCCAATTTTAAATGTTTAACTAGTCTGTAAACCAATTTTATACACGTATTCATTATATCTATGACCTAGTTTAATATCATGAAAAAAATGTAGCCATGTAATTATATAATTGTACATCCATCTTTAATCCCTTTAATTAACTTACCCAATTTTATATGCATACTCCAATTGAGTCCATTCATTACTTTTTAAAATGTTTTCTATATAATCCAATCCATTTAATTCTGTGATACCCTTATATGTTGTTGGAGAAGGTTTTCTTTTATTCTGATTTCTTTTATGTTTTCTATTGCGTATAGGGAAGCAATGTCCGCCCTTACTACCACGAAACAACATGGCTTCATTAAAATCATTTTTTTTTTTATTTCTTTCCCCCTTTGTCTATAACTTTTGTCTCGTCAGAGGCCATTATTTGTTTTTAATGTTTATTTTTAAATCCCCTTTGATAAATTTGAAAAGCTGTGTCTAGCTTTTCAGAAACCCTTTTATGGGTGGGATGGGGTGGGGCTTGAAGGGGGGAATGGCCTTTAGATTATATTTTCATTTTTCTTTTCATTCTTTAGTCATTTTTAGACATATCTTCATAAATACTTTTATTTTATGTATTTATTTCTCTATTTCCATTTATTTATTTATTTATTTTTTTACATTTGCCATCTTCATATTTATATTGTAAACATATTCATTCCTTTTTTTAATTATATTTTGTGTTATTCCCTTTTTACGTCATTTAACTTTTTATTCAAGGTTTCATATCTGTATCACAACAATCATTTATTTTTTTATTATCATTTTATTATTAATATTTTATTTTACTTTTTTCAACTTTTCATTCATAATTTCACTCTCATGCTCAACGTATCTCACATGTTATTAAGCCCTACTTAATCTTTGATAAAATATATGCAATAATTCTCTATTTACCAACAGTCATTAATTTTCAGTATTTACCAACAGTTCTTAGCCTGTGATTCATCATTACAAATTCCTCGAATCCTTTAGAGTATTTCTCAACTTTGTCTCTGCTGCTGCCTTTAGCATTGGAAGCTCTTAACTAATAATGTTTCTTCTGCCTTCATTACTTATTGCCCATTTACATGTACTATTATTGCAACATCTCAATTGTCAACGATTATTTCAGACTCATTCTCAGTATTTCTCAACCGTTTCTCAACCTTGATTGAATATTACCCTTCCCCATGTAACAATTTTCAACTCATTCTCAACATCATAAATTAATCATGCTCCTTCTTACTATATCTCTATTGTCTTGCAAGACATCTTTGAAATAGTTTTCAACTATTTCTCAAGTAGCGGTAATCATTCCAAACTCATTTTTATAATTCCTTAATTGTTACTCAGTGCCAGCATATATATATATATATATATATATATATATATATATATATATATATATATATATATATATATATATATATATATATATATATATATATATATATATATATATATATATATATATATATATTAGATTCCTTAACTGTTCTTTTAACATTCTACAGTTATTGTCATCTTACATTTTGGATTGCTGCCTAGTGCCAGCTATTTTACCTATTTCAGTAATTCTTCAAAAACTGTGCTCAGTATTTCTCAACTATTTGTCAAGTATCATTCTCAAATGTAGATTAACGCTTTGGAATTTCATAATCATGTATCGAAGATCATTATTAACCACTTTTCAATAATTCTAAAGAATCTGTCAATTATTCCCCAAAGTTTTTTTTTCTTTTAAACGTTTCATATGTCACTATTAATCCCCATTATGGGGGTGGACACGGACAGATGGGAGCTGGGAAGTTAAGGTTGGATGCCCAACTCAGTGCCCCGCGATGGACTCGATCGCATTTCTGTCTCCTCCCAAGTCTAGTAATCTAATCACTACTAATCATATTCAAGCTTATTTTTAGAATATTCTTTAGTCCTATGGCAAGATTCCGGGTCAACAATTTTTCAAGGTTGCTCGCTTTATAGCTCAAAAATTTCTCGAGATTTTGTAATTATTGCCAGACTGAATGCAGTAGTTCAATTTCATTTTGGGAATTTGTTTATACATTTACCAAGCTAATTCGATTCTCTTTTTCGAGATCCTGACCAACAATATTCCGACCTTTTGTCTGGGAACATCTTAAAATATGTCACACGTATATTTTTTTTAATTTTTTCATCGGGTCTCATTAATCACTGTCAAATCATTTCTCAGCCTTTATATACATTGTTTCTCAACCTTTAATATATGTGCTGTACTTTCAAGTCTCTCTCCAACGTTAAGTCATTTACATTCATCCTTTGAATTTCTTAATCTTCACCTCTTCTGCTTTAATTGTCAACGCATCTTCAAACTCAGTTTATATGTGGTATTTCTCGAATTATTTCTAGACCTGCTGCTCTTCAAAAGCATTTTTCAACAGCTTTTAACACAGAAGCTCTTATTCAGCATTTCTCACTTATTTTTGAGTACTATCTGCAGCTTTTCTCAAATTTTCTCAACCTGCCGCTCCTCCACAGCATTTTACAGCTATATCTCAATTTTTATTTCTTTTCAGTATTTCTCAACTATTTCTCAACCGGCAGCTCTTCTGCAGTATATCTCAACCTTTCTGTGTTTTGTAGTACGTCTGAACTATATTCTGATTTCTGACCCTGTGACATAGTGGTAACTTCGGAGACTGGTGATTAACTGGTCGCAGGTGAGATCTTGACTCAGGATTGGATTAGCTGTCTCTGTCTCTTGTCCTTACCGATTATATTAGACAGATAATTGGGATCGGAGATATTCTATCAGTCTACCGGATTATTCAGCCATTGCCTGGCAATCGCTAGGGCCACGTGATTGGAGAGGGGGGGCTTAGGCCGTGGCTAATGGGAGCTATATAGTCGGGTTCTGTGCTATCACTGTCCCTTACCTCTGCCTTTCATATAGAGGCCTTTACTCTTTAAAGCAAAGGTGCAGAATTTCCCAACCCTATTCCAACCTTTATTAAACCACTGACAACTCATTCCCAAGATTTCACAACCATTTGTCAGTCTTTATTAGAGAGTGCCAGTTATATTCCTAAATATATGAGAAACGTCATTCTCATTCTCCGTCTATCTCTCAGCTTTAATGAAACGCTTTTCAGATCATATCAACTACTGTCAACCTTTTGTCGTGCATTGACAGTTATTTCAAGACCTCGTTCAGCCCACCTCTTCTCTTCTCTTCCAAACAGGTTCTCAATATTTTTGTCCAGTTTGAACAGTTGAAAAATATTTTTCATGCGTATAAACAGCTGTCAACTTTTTTGTTTTATGTTTTTTGTGCATTGTCAGTAATTTAAAGCAGCCTATCTCTCTCTCTTCTTATGTAAAGAGCTCATCATGAGTTATATTTATGATGTGGCATCAGTTACTGTCAACCTTTTTCAAGTTTTAACCAACGAGACAATAGTTTTCAAGTTTTCATATCATTTTAACAACTGTCAAGTTTTTGTCATTATTATCCAATTGTTTCAACATATTTCCAGTGTAGTTTTCCTGTTGCGTAGCATGCGTGTTTTCAAGTGTTTTTCCAAGGTTTTCAAAAGTTGACCAACTGTTGTCAGGTCATATAAGTTGCTATTACTCTTTTGTTGTGTATCATTTGTAATTTCTAAACCTTGTCCAATCCTTTACTGCCTCTCGCAGACTGTTGCCAATATTTGTCAACTGAATTTTAGCAGTTGACAATAATCAAAATAGTTTCCATTACTAGTTACTTCAAAGAATCAACTCACTTTCTTTTCCTTTTGTAGAATTCTTGACAACAGTTGTTGAAAGGTTTTAAGCAGATAAGCAACAATTTTCAACAGTTTTCAAATCATATCATCTTCTATTAGGCGCTTGATTTACATTTGAAATTCTTTCAAAGCTCTTTCCTCTTTCTGTTACCCAATTATTGTGAAATATTTTCTAAACAGGTGAACACTAATATTCAATGGTTTTCAAATCATATTAACTCATTTCACCATTTTTATAACATTTTTCAGGCCTTTTTTTTCAGCAGGCTACTTTGTATTAACTGTCGACCTGTTTTTAACATTTAAGAACAGTTTAGGAGTAGGTAAAGATGAAGGACCCCCAAAACATTTAAATAATCCCTTATGTTGATAGGTTAGATTTAAGTTAGACTAAGTTTAGTTAGGATTGATTAATGCCTAACCTAACCTAACCTAACAAATTATAAGGTTATTTGATGCTCCGGAGGTCCCTAATCTTCAACTCGCATTTATGGCAGTCAACAACATTCCTTTAATAGCCATATTTTTTTTTTTCAATATCATCCAAGTATCTTCTGTGCCAAAACAGTGTTTTCAAAATTTGTTCAGCAGGTGCTCAACAGCTGGGCAACAACTATTTTAATCTCTTCGTATCACATCAAATTAGTTTTCAACTAATACCCCCTCCCCCATTCCCCCCCCCCCTCTGAATGATTTCTAGGAAAAAATTAATTAATCTCAGGAACCTTAAACTATTTGGCAACTTTCTGCTACATTTCTTGATAATTTTTCGATAGTTTCTTGTCCCTCTTCTGGCTATTTCACTGTGTTAAGCAGCCATATATTTATAATCTATCTATCTATCTATCTATCTATCTATCTATCTATCTATCTATCTATCTATCTATCTATCTATCTATCTATCTCTATTTTTATCTTTATCTATTCATCTTTTTATATCTATCTATCTGTTTTTATCGTTATTTGTTTATCTGTTTATATATGTATCTATCTGTCTGTCAGTATCTTTATCTATATAGCTATCTATCTACTTGTTTCCTCACTATCCTCCTACATATCTATGTCTATGCATCTGCTTCCTGTCTATGAATATTTATCGGTTTATATATATTTCTATTAATCCATCAATCTTATTTCCATTTTTCTTTTATTTCTTCACCCACATAGCAATGTGATGATTACATGGGCGAATATACTCAACCCTACTTGAGGACCGGAAGTTTTCATGCATGAGAACACAACGCCAAAACCAGTTTCTTCTTCTTCTTCTTCTTCTTCTTCTTCTTCTTCTTCTTCTTCTTTTCTTTTCTTTTTTTTCTTTTTCTACACCACTACTAATAATATTTCTACAACTATTACTACTACTACTACTACTATTACTACTACTATTACTACTACTACTACTGCTACTGCTGTTGCTGCTACTTCTCCTAATATTACTATTGTACGTTTGTATGTATGCTCTTCTGTACATAGTTGTTTGTTTTTGTGATTTTAGCTTAATTTTCTCTGTGTCTGCTACTCCTTTCCCATTTCTTTACATATCTTTATATACAATTTTATCTTTGTACTGTTGTATCTTTTTACATATATGTTTGCACTTCTAAAACACATGGTCTTTGTTTTGTACTTTGTTTTCCTTCAGAGCTGCAGAACAGATGTTATTACTTTTATCTTAATTCAGGCTTGGAGCCACTATTCAGTCATCGTTCCTACGTAATGTGATGTACTCACTGGGCATGCTGAGTGAACAGGGGCTACCTATCGTAAGAGGAACGTTAGCATCACAATCTCTCTTCTACATTACTAGCGCTTGAAGCCACTATTCAGTCATTGTTCCTACGTAATGTGGTGTACTCACTGGGCATGCTGAGTGAAGAGGGAATACCTGTCGTAAGAGGGACGTTAGCATCACTATCTCTCTTCTACATTACTATAATTTCCCCTGAAGGGGGGCATGAATACCCCCTTTTCAAGAGTGTCGTAAAAGTCAACTAAATGGGGTGGAGCAAGGGAACTGAGAAGCCTTACTTTTGTATTTTTCTCCCACATAGAGTCTAGATATATTGCTTTGATTTAGCCCCTCCCATAAAAGGGGGGTTTACACGGTCAAACGGTTCGTCGAACGCGGTTCGACAGACAAG
>JAXCGZ010017096.1:72500-75000 GCA_037179515.1 Halocaridina rubra | reverse complement strand
AAAAATGTATGGAATTTACACCTCAAAAGGAAAGAAATGATGGAAAAAGAAGAAAAGGTGGAAATGAATGAAAAAGAATAAAAAGACGGAGAAGAGAAAACAATTGAAAAAAGAGAAAAATTAAATAATAATAATAATAATAATAATAATAATAATAATAATAATAATAATAATAATAATAATAATAATAATAGAAAGAGGACGAAGAGGAAATGGAAATATGAAGATGAAGAATACTAGGAAAAATTGTCTTCCGAGCCCAGTATCTTGTTTCCGTTGTTTTATGAAGTGTATATCCACTTCAGCCTTGGTCCCAGGCTTGGATGTATTTATTTATTCATATATGTATTTTGTGTAGCCTATATTGTATTAATTTATTCATACATTTATGCATATATGCAGTTTTCCATATATAGACTTTTATTTTATTGCTATGTTTATTGATTTTTTTTAATTATTTAGTTAATGTATTTTACGTATATATACCGATCCACATCCAATATTGTACTCACTTTGCCTGCTGAGTTAACAGAGCTAATATCGTGGGACGCTACTATCCTCTTTTCCCTAGTCTCAAGTGATTCTGGTGAAGAGAAGCTCTTAAAGCCATCTTGTGGAATTGCTCTAGCCCTTACATAAGATAAAAAAAAAATATTAGAACAATATGTGGACGCCCTTGCCAACTCGTCTGCCGATACAGTATAAGGCTTCTCGTCATTAGGGAGAGATATTACTCCTGCAGGGGACTAATATGATGCTTGTGGATTTCTTATGGAATATGATTTTTATTTCATGCTTAGTTATTATTATTATTATTATTATTATTATTATTATTATTATTATTATTATTATTATTATTATCACAGGTGATAGTAGTAGTAATGGTAGTAGTAGTAGTTGTTGTTATTGTTGTTGTATAGATTATTATTATTATTATTATCATTATCATTATTATTATTATTATTATTATTACAGGTGATAAGAGTAGTAATGGTAGTAGTAGTAGTTGTTATAGTTGTTGTATAGATTATTATTATTATTATTATTATTATTATTATTATTATTATTATTATTATTATTATTATTATTATTATCCCATGGATGTACATGAGAAAGACCTCCTCTTATTTACAACCAGCGTGTCGTATGAAGCGGCTAAAGTGGATTTTGGGAGCAGAGGTCTAACACGCCTTCCTTTCTGAATGTCTTTCCTTATACCGTGATTAACATGAGACAATGTTTTTCATTAGGTTCAGTATCACTTTGACCCGAGTTTCTTTTACACAGTTGTAGCGACCTTGCTAGCTCCGGCAGAATATAGCGTCACTTCTGACTGATGCTGACACGGGGAACCACCCACATGCATTCGTAGTGAGCAAATAAAGAAATATATATATATATATATATATATATATATATATATATATATATATATATATATATATATATATATATATATATATATATATATATATATATATATTTTTTTTTTTTTTTTTTTTTTTTTTTTTTTTATTGTTCCGGTTTTACGTCACGGACTCCCTTATCAACCAAGGGCTAGGACGGTTGCCTTCTTGCGAAGGACTTGTTTTGGCAAATGTAATCCTTACGCTGAGTGCATGCCTTTGCTAACCTCAGACCGTGACGGGGCGCGAACCCTCGACCTGACGCCTCAGAGTCATATATATATATATATATATATATATATATATATATATATATATATATATATATATATATATATATATATATATATATATATATATATATATATATATATATATATATATATATATATATATATATATATATGTGTGTGTGTGTGTGTGTGTGTGCGCGCGCATATATATATATATATATATATATATATATATATATATATATATATATATATATATATATATATATATATATATATATATATATATATATATATATATATATATAGTCTTCATTCTCAGTTACATTTTGTGTACTTGATTGTATTGTTTCCTTTATGCATCACAGCAAGTCTAAATAAAATTTCCCGCGTTGATATTTAATTCCCAAAATTATCCCTTTTTTTTATAATGTAATCCACTTTTTTTTTAATTAAAATGTACTTTTATCATTCTTTTTTTTTAATGCAATCCAAATGAAATTGATAGTTCGTACATGACTAAAGTATAACTTTGTAATAGGTATTATCTACAGTAGTTTGACCTCCTGTTATTAAACCGCGAAAATTCACTGCCCCAGCGAATTATACCTTGAGAGCGTCACCGACCACTACGCAATGCCTGTTGACTGGCAACTGGCCTCCTCAGACGGGCTGTACATCGTTTCCCCTCATTAAGCTCCGCCCACCTGCCCATGTGCATGCGCAGTTACTTGACTTTCTTCCCCTTTATTTCATGCCCTCACCTTAAATTGAGGCGAGGTCGACAGGTTTTCTCTCTCTCTCTCTCTCCTCTCTCTCTCTCCTCTCTCTCTCTCTCTCTCTCTCTCTCTTGTTTATGTC
>JAXCGZ010017096.1:62500-65000 GCA_037179515.1 Halocaridina rubra | reverse complement strand
ATGTGTTGATTGACCGTTATAGTAAGTATTGCCGTAAAGAGGTTACCACTAAGGTAATGTCTCGGAATTCTCTGTAGCAATTCATGTGTATTATCAGTGGAAGCAGTGATAACTGTAGAAGAATTCTTCATTTTTGTAAAAAGAACACTATCCAAATCTAAAATAGTCTCTGCTCCAGAGTCAAAAAAGAGTAATATATTGTCGTCCTGTAGTGGCCCATTGATGATTTCGACAAGTAATTTATTTAGTCTAGAATTCCACTGGTCACTGATGTTTAGGCTATTTGTCCTTGGAGAAAAGCCATTAATGTGCACCAACCTGTTATGGGCAAGAGAGGACGAATGTCTGTATCGTATTTACGCGATAATTTATAACTAAAATAACTAATTTTTGTACATCTTAATTATCGTTTACTTTAGGGAAATGCCATCAATTCGACTTATTAATTCAGTAGCTTCAAAACATCATTATAAGACAGACTAATTTCTTAGTTCAAAACACAATTCTGTAGTAAGAGAAATGAAACAGCTAACTAAAACTTTGTTTCATTTATTTATAAAAAGTCTTATATTCTTTCAGCCTTTCTATCATAGCCAGCTCATATCAAGATTAATAAAAACAAAAGTTGTTCTTAGAATACGTACCAAATTAGCAAAGTCCCGAAGAGACATTGAGAATCGGTGTTCATGATTAGATAGTAAAAACTAGACTAAGGGCATTTTTGCCTAAGGCATTGATATTTCTGATAATAATACTATTTTATTAATATTATTACTATTATTGTTATTACTGCCATTATTAAGCAGCATAAGAAGCGATATATTATTGTAAATGATAAATTAGATGTGATATAAAGACTTCTTGGTATTTTTTACCTATTCACAAAAGAATGTAAATACCTTTTCATGTAACCATTACTAATATTGTTACTGAAATTAGCTCAGACATATATTTTAATGATGAACGGGTTTAAGTAAAAATATACCACAAAATCAATGGGAGATATACATATATGTTTTCACCCAAAGCTCGAAACTAGCATGAACATGTTCTTCAAACTCTCTCTCTCTCTCTCTCCTCTCTCTCTCTCTCTCTCTCTCTCTCTCTCTCTCTCTCTCTCCTCTCTCTCTCTCTCTCTCTCTCTCTCTCTCTCTCTAATGGGAGAAATATATGTTTTCACCCAAAGCTCGAAACTAGCATTAGCATGTTCTTCAAACTCTCTCTCTCTCTCTCTCTCTCTCTCTCTCTCTCTCTCTCTCTCTCTCTCTCTCTCTCTCTCTCTCTCTCTCTCTCTCTCTCTCTCTCTCTCCTCTCTCTCTCTCTCTCTCTTTCTCACACACACACACACAACACACACACACACACACACACACAAACACACACAAACATGTACTCGCACGCACACACACACACACACACACACACACACACACACACACACACACAACAAACAAACATGGCATAGTAAGGGCAGCATATGCCTTCTTATCAAATGTAAGGGTAGCCTTCAGGCACATGGACAAGGAAATGTTCAGTAGTATTTATGTAACCTATGTGAGGCCAAAACTCGAATATGCAGCCCCCTTTTGGAATTCGCACTTGAAAAAGCACATAGTTAAGCTTGAAAAGTTCAATGACATGCCACGAAACTGGTGCCAGAAATACGTAATCTCAGTTATTATGGGAGGCTGAGGGACTTAGCCTTACCATCGCTCGAAGCTAGAAGATTGAGGGGGATATGGTGACAGTCTTTAAATTCCTTCATGGTTATGATAGAGTGGATAGGGATCGATATTTTGGATAGGGATCGATATTTTGATATGGCTGGATCGAGAACTAGAGGTCATAGTTTGAAGATTCGTAAGAAAACTTCTTTGCAGGATGTAAGGAAATACTATTTCAGTGTAAGAGTAGTTGATAATTGGAATTCGCTAAGCGAGGAGGTAGTTTACGCTATCTTAATCCATAGTTTTAAGGACAGATATCATAAGTATCACTAAGAAGAAAATGGAACCGATCAGGAGACGGGAGGATACGAGCTTTGGGCTCTTTCCCGTAAACACAACTAGGTAATCGCAATTAGGTAATCACACACACCAGAACATGGCATCCTGTAAACCGAGTTTTGTGTTTATATTCCAAAAGCAAAGTTATAAATTAGAATATATATTCATCACACATTCATAGCTCTCTTTATTTTTTTTTTTAATTTATGGCAGTGCATTCCTAGACTCGCCATTCCTAAGACATAATTATTCATGTCATTTAGTTAAAATAAGATGTTTCTTGGACTTACATTTCATGTCATAGTCTCGTTTACTCAGACACATTCGTATCAAAGATAAAAAAAACATTTGCTTTGATCAGCTCGTATAAGACTGCATTCACTCCAAAGTAGCACGTCGCACGTGGCATGCCACGTGGCAATCCAGTTGAAAACGAATATCATGAAATGAAACCTTTCACACACAAGTGGCGTGACACGTCCCATGGGTCACAT
>JAXCGZ010017096.1:35000-57500 GCA_037179515.1 Halocaridina rubra | reverse complement strand
GGAATATCGAGATGTTAAGGCTTTAAACTTTGGGAGGCTTTTAGCCTAGAGGTGTCTAAAAGTTGGAAATTGTATTCATGTGTTCACGCCTGAGAATAGTCTTGGTATACCATGTGGCAAAATGGTAGCGACCGCGACTCTGAGGCGGCAGGTCGAGGGTTCGCGCCCCTTCACGGATTGAGGTTAGTAAGGGCATAAACTCAGGGTAACGATTACATCTGCCAAAACAAGTCCTTCGCAAGAAGGCAACCGTTCTAGCCCTTAGTAGAGAAGGGAGTTCGTGACGTAAAACCGAAACCAAACATACCATGTCTTTCTAGGTTTGCACTTCATAAAACTATTCGACTACATGTGGCTGTAAGCTGATGTAGTAATTATGAATAGTAATGGGATATTTTAGTGTTTCAGGACTTTGAGACACGTTTGCTCAATATGCCTTCTCTAGACCTTCTTCTCATGTTATTGTTTTTATTATGGTATTTCCTGTCAAAAGAAACTCAAAATTATATATATTTTTTTTTTACATATGTTGTGTAGTTAATTTTAAGATTATTTAAATTATTTGTGATTAAATGTTAAAAAAAAATCCCAAATGCGATATTATAAGAATAACAAGAAACTTTTAACAATACATATAAATCTATGCTGTCTTTTCTCGGTGCATTTCTCGTTGCATTGCTTTATTGGAATTGATCAGTTCTGAGAAACTTACCTTTTCCCTCATGATATACATATTATCAGTGGAGTTGTGTCTGCCCATTAAATAAGTAAAGTACGAATATCCTTCGATCATTGCATGAGTGTTTTGGCGAATCATGTCGAACCCTGTCTCATAATAGGGTTCAACGTATGGGATGAGGTCCAATTTGAGTCCTATTTTTTTGAAAGCAGTATCTTGAGATGACTTTAAGGCCTCTGGCAGGAAATAACCATAGTCTAACATGCTGACCCTGCCATAAAATAAGCAATTTAGAACATGCATCATACTTTGATCGGCTTTACATCATTACGCTTATTGCTGCTATGGGTTAGGACGGTACTTTATTGCGAGGGAATTTGTTCTTTGCAAGTGTGACCATCACCCAAAGTCAATAACCTTTCTAACCTAACACCGTGGTGGGCCGCTAACCCTCGACCCGACGAATCAAAGTCGCAAGCATTACCACTCAAACATAGTGGCACTGAATGTGAATTTTACTAAATTATAATAGTGTCTTCCCCTCTCTGGCAAAGTGATATTCAGGTGTGGCTCTTCATTTGTTCTGATAATCCAGTCACAGTAGAGTGGCTTCTGGGTATTATTTAAATGGGATACTTATTTAAAATATCCTGGAATGGTTGATTTAATGATCCTTTGGCCCGATTTCTTAAACAGTGTAAACCTTGGATACCATATTGTTAGTTAGCTAGACACACACAAATGGACTTCATAAACGCATCTGACGCGGTTCTGTGTATGGCTAAGATCCCACATGGGATCCTAGCCATGCACAGAACCGCGTCAGATGCGTTTATGAAGTCCATTTGTGTGTGTCTAGCTAACTAAAATATGGTATCCAAGGTTTTCACTGTTTAAGAAATCGGGCCTATGTCTAAACAATGTGTGAGTCAAGCATATGAAGTTAATAAGTCCTACGTACCTGTACCTCGACTCAGCCAGTTCCTCCATAGTTTCAATTCTCTTCGGAAAGGCAGGCGCAGTGAGAAAGGCTATCAAGTTACTGTTGTAGCTTGTTACAATGATGACCCCAGCTAACCACCACCAGCCAACCCACAGACGGCACCATGATCCAGTCAGTTTGTGTCTTACGCCTTGCATTAGAATACCTCCTAAAATCTGTTGGTAGACAATGTTTAAGGTAACTGAGCAAAATTTAGGTCTTCTGCGTTTTCACATGAAGTTATGTGTTCATTTCTTATTGTTATGTAATACCCTACCCAAAGTCTTTGATGGTGGTATTGAAGCTGAATGGCCGTTTTTATGAGCATGAGTGAGTAAAATGAGTAATGACTCTGCAGAAGGTGCCAAAATGTATCAGGCTAAAATTAAGCAACAAAAGCATTAAAGAATGTAAATAAATATCCTTACCAGTATAAATGCTGTTCTTGAGTCTTGCGTATCCGGCCTGATCTGAAATGCTAATGTCAACAAAACTGAGACAAGCGCAACAGTAATTAATATAGCTGCCCACAGCCTGCCAGAAAACGGATACAATAGACCTTGCCACTTTGGAAGGGGATCAGGAATTTTTAAAGCCAGTGCATGGCTCTCGGTTTTGTAAACGTAAGTGATGTCAAATTCGTGGTATATCTCATTGGTAATGAGAAAAGTATTAACCGTGAGATCTTTGTCTTCATACATCAGGTTGCCAAGAATTCCCGTCCATGTTCCATTGACCTTTGTTCCCCACAAGCAGTCTTCGGGTTCCTTTTGAACTGTATAAGTGAAATTGAGTGTTCTAGCAAGTGTATCCAAGAGTTCTATATTAGTGCCTACGCAGTTGTTGTTCTCTGTGTACATGTATGGAAAGTCATCACACCAAGATGCTAATTTGAGATCCGCGCCTTTAAAATCTTCAAATCTCCCTCGGAAGAGTTCAGACTTTGATATGAAACTTTCAGGACTTTCCCATGTTCGAACCCAATGTTCCGTTTTCATTTTTGAATTACTAGAATACCTGTTTGCGTAAACAAAGTAGACAGGTAATCTGGTTCTTTTATCTAATTCAATAAGTATTATTTTCAGTGATCTCTGAATGATATTGCGCTGCAGATCTGTTTTTATACTTGATGAATACAGGTTTATTATTAACAAGTATTCTGCATTCCAATAATATTCTGGATCGGTATTATTAAGAAATGATTGTGGACTATCTGATAATATAAGTACTGTTGTCGTAATGCTACCTTGTAGAAAGCGCTGTGATGCACTATGGGGAAACTGTGGAGCGCTCTCTGTGAATACTATTGTAGATTGAATTCTTTTCACTTTGAAGAGAATTTTGCTCATTTGCAAAGCACTTTCTGCACCAGAACCAAGAATAAGAATGATACTGTCATTGCACAATGGGCCCTTGAGTACCTCTTCAACCAATGTTGTAGCTTCGTTTTCAGCGGTAATATTCCTCAAGAAGCCATGATGTCCCAGAGAGCGACGAGGAGTTGCCACCCTTGAGAATAACAGATTTTGAAATAATGTAAACTTATGTCTTCATATTTATAGACAATAATTATAATAAGATTAGATACATACAATATACCCCTTGCAGGACACAATTCGTCTCTTATTCTCACCTGAAGAGAAGTATTATAAAGGGCACCTTGAATATCAACTCCATGGCAAGAACGCTCTTTCCTTACTGATGATTTTACTCACATCAATGGCTTTACGATGATGAGTGAGATAATTACATCTAGGTATTGATTATGACAAGAGACATATCATATGTAACCTGGAATGAAGTCTTCATTGTGCACTACAGGCAACGTGGCTCTTGTGTTATCGGTTCAATATTTGATTAGAACACCTCTTAAGCTGTCGCTGTTCTATTCAGTGATATACTTTGTATCGCTCATAAATTGTTGTGGACCATACATCATGCAATTGCTTATTGCTTATGACAGTTGCTTATTCTGTAACAATGTTGTAGTCCATTTACTTCGAACCATTTTTAATAACGTATATCATATGTAACCGTTGGCTTGTAATACAGTTAGAGGTTTCAAATTGTTTTTCTTTTAGAGATTGATGTACAGTACACTTATTGGTCTATTTACTTTTGGTAATGTAATGTTGAAATGAAAATGAAAACAAAATACAATTATTATTATTATTATTATTATTATTATTATTATTATTATTATTATTATTATTATTATTATTATTATTATTATTATTATTATTATTGCCCATAGAACAAAGTAATCCCCATATTGTTTCTTTTTTTTATGTCGGCTACCCCCCAATTGGGGGAGACAGCCAAGGTAGATAGATAGATTATTATTATTATTATTAATGATTTCTTTATATTGCTTTGTGTGTGTTTGTTATCAGTGCATATGCAAGGATGTTTTTTTTAATATTTAGATATTAATGAAAATTAAAGAAGATCGCAATTTTCCAGCCTTAAGCCCACAGCTTCATCACGTCAGTGTCTGCCCCCATTCGAATACGGAATTACTATTTTCATGAAGGCTGTAGGTCATAAAAATATGATATGAAGATATACAACCGTCTCAGCGGATAACGTCTGCCTCATTCCCAGTAGATCCCTAATATTACTGTAGCATAAAGGGTACTTATGACATTTCCTCGCCAGAACCTCTTTGAGGAAATGTAAGGAGTATTACTTTTTCGTACACTATCTAGAACTAAGCCTTTCAGTTTAGCGAGTGCTCCATTAAATGTGGGAGATCATAGTAAAACAGCACCTTAAAGGCTGCAATTTCCTCAGGAACTCTGCTCCCAGATAATGAAGTAGACAGCTTAGGCTACAATTACTAGCCATGTCAGCTTAGTTGGTTGACACCTCTATAGCATATAATTGCCAGAAACAGTTGGGGTCTTAGAAGGAGAGGATAGATGCGTCCCTCATTATTTAGCCACTATTTACTTAATAAGCTAATTTATTACTACACCATATAAGTTTTAGAGGTCAGTAGTATAATAGTATCTTCAAAATCTCAGGCTCCAATTAGCACAAAAAATGTTACTTCATTTTTGTAAACCTGTTTAATATGAATATATTAAGCAATAAATTTGATGCTTTTGTAACAGACAAGCACATGTAGGCGGGACTTATTAGCCATATTATCTTGAACAGGGTATATAGTTGCATGTTACCTGGGAATCTAAGCCAGGTTATCATGAATGAAGTATTCAGCAACAAGTAGGCGGGGCTTATTAGCCAGGTCATTTTGAATGGAGTATTGAGCTAGGATGTCTTGAATGGAGTATATTGCTATAAGTTGGTGGGACATCACTATCTTATATCGAATAAAGCATAATACAAATATGGGAGAATCCATAACATTTGGTTTTGTGGCCATTCTTCACTTATCTACATGTGGGCGGGGCTTCTTTGCCACGTTATCTTGAACGTGGTATAAGACAAAGATTGAAGAAGGCGTAGCATATACTCTTGTGGAATTTCTTCATTTGTAATTATGATTCTTCGCATGACCAAAGGTACTTACTCAGATACATTCATTTTTTATAATTCACCCCTTTGTGTTATGCCTCCCTCTCTGTTTTTCATGCTAGATTCAGTGAGAAAAAAAAAAAGAAGAGCAAAAGCGGTGTATTTTTTATTGCGGTTAATTACAGGGATTTTATGTCTATATCTATATCTATCAGTCTGTCTATCTATCTCTATTTATCTATCTATCTATATGTATACATACATACATACATATACAGTATATATATGTATATATATATATATATATATATATATATATATATATATATATATATATATATATATATATATATATATATATATATATATATATATATATATATATATATATATATATATATATATATATATATATATATATATATATATATATATATATGCGCATATTGTGTATATATATATATATATATATATATATATATATATATATATATATATATATATATATATATATATATATATATATATGTGTGTGTGTGTGTGTGTGTGTGTGTGTGTGTGTGTGTGTGTGTGTGTGTGTGTGTGTGTGTGTGTGTGTGTGTAGTTCGCATAGCCATTTTTTCCAGAATCGCTCTAAGGTAAGAACGACAAGATAGGGTCGTAGATACCCCTTGTCAACTTATCAGTCGTATTGATTAAATAAACAATTACTCATTGTGTAACGTCCAATGTTAAATTGATAGTATTTGTCAACTCAGCATTCTGAATATGCCTTTGGATGTGTAAGGTTAATGGTGGAATCTTAATTCTCCAGATTTCTTTGGCCTCTGAATTTAGAAATTATTTTCTAAATTTCCTCAAATATTCCACGCTGAAGACTGTCAGGGATATGGCCAGGCCGAGACCCCACAAAACGAAAGCGCCCAACAAGGCTTCCAGCTTCAGTGGTGCTGCGTCTGATACCTAAAAAGATATTAATTAATACTTCAAAATAGATAACTGAATAATTTATTTATAAATTTATGAAAGATTTGTCATAATATTTCTTATCTGAGGTGAGATTATTTATATGTTTTAATTCTTTATATTTTTACTCTCTTTTTCATGTTTCAACTTCTTGAATTATTGTAATAGATAGAAAAGTTATTTAGATCATTTAATGAATGAATGAATTAACTGATTAATAAATCTGATATATTATAGGTTACATTATAGTATTATTAGTTTTGTATTTTTTATATATTCATCTTTATTTTATTTTTTTCATTTTTTTCTTGTTCATGTCATGTTGCAAGTACGTAAATAATCGTAATTGAAAGAAAAGTTATTTAGTTCTTAAACTTAATCAGTAGCACATATATTAGTTCTTAATATGAAAAAGTTCTTACAAACCTAAGTTCTTAGCTTGGGAATATTACTCAACTTGATTTTTTCTGTTGAGGACTTGTAGTTCTACCTTAAAATCTTAGAGATACAAAGTTGCAAAAAATAAAAAAAAGATTTAAAGAACCTGAATATTTTGGATGGAATTCTGAATGTCATACAAAAGTCACCAGCATTCTGGAGGGAATTAACATACAGTGAGTATGTTATAGAGGGGATTAGCATACTTGTTTTAGGTTCTTGAAGAGAACATAATGTTGACCAACAGATTGCCAGAGGTTAATATCATACTTACCTTAAAGGGTTCTTGGAGACAATATTATACAGAGTTCCAAAAGGATATGTAATATTTACCTGATGGTAGTGAAGTTCTTGGAGGGTACAAAGTACTTAATGGTAAAGTTCTAGAAGGTATTACCATACTTGCTGTTGAGGTAGTCTTGGAGGCAATAGTATGCAGAATTCTAGAGGGACATATCAGGTAAATATTGCCTGGTGCTGGTGGAATTCTTGAAAGGAATATAGCTCCCTGATGAGCTATTGGAAGCAGTACAGAACCTTTAAGAAAAATCACTGTTTAGTAGGCTGTCGGAAGGATTGCGTGGTAGACACAGAACTTTAGGATTTGAAGTGAATTTTCTGATGGGATGCAGTACTTCCAGGACAGCTTTTAAAGAATACACTATTAACAATAGTTCTTAGCGTGTAGTTTAATAACTAGATGAAAAGTGGCTCTTAATAGACCGATCTTGAAGCAGATATCACCACATTCCTGAGTTCTTGGAGGAGAGTCACCACATATCAGAGTTCTTAAAGGAGAACTCACTACTTATCTGAGTTTTTTAGGAAGAATATTATCCATGTTACACATGGTTCTTACCTAAGTGTTCTTGAAGAAGAATTCACTTCATACTTAAGTACATAGTGAAGGTATGATTCCTCATTTGGAAACAGTTCTTATTAGTGTGTATTTGAAGGAGAACTCAATAGTTACCCATGTTATTGAAGGGCAATATAGATTCCAGATTAGATGCAATTCTTATCAAGCTGTTCATAAGTGTAAGTCGATGTTTATTAGAGTTCTCGGAAGCAGTATAATATTTAAATTGTATGCCATTCTTCTCATGACTGCTTCTTGGGAATAGGACTTACTGCTAATTGGAGTTTTAGAAGAATGTATAATTTCCCAATTGTGCGCGGTTCTTCTCAAACCATTTTTTTTATGCATTCTCAATGGTATGTGCGCAAGACTTATCTTCATTAGTTTCCTCCATAAATACCACCTAGTTATACACCACTTTCAATGGCTCAAATTACAAGAGAATGGGAATATGGAAAAACGAACTTTATTACCTTTCTTGAAGCATTTAGAGCCATGTTTTTGGAATGGAACTCACTGTGACAGTGCATGAAGACTATAGCTGTATTCTTGGAAGAGAATTATCAAAGTTCTCGGAGACTCTTTTGCTCTATTCTTAAATAAGTCTTTCTATGGAAGAAGATTTGCGATTACATATATCCGAGACTGTAAAACTGTTCCTTTATAGCTTTATACTCTGTTCTTGGAAGAGAACTTATAATGGCTTGAGTTCTTGAAAGCTTCATCGCACCTTAAGAGTCACTCACAGTGAATAAAGCTGTGAAGAACACTCACCTTGTCTCTTTTGATGAGATCTTCTCTATCCAAAAGCTTATTCATGTGTTTAGTGTAGAGATAATCAGGAAAGCCAGCTTCCACTAGGCGAACGAGAGCGTTGGAGATTGCCGATGTGTAAGGACAGTTCTTCTTCAATAACCAAACCCAGTAACCCGGATACAACTTGTTTTATTTGGAGAGAAGAAGAAAAAATTAGAAGATGAAAATTAGTTGTTGAATGTACATTACTTGCTACTCTTGCTTTTTCAAGAGCTGTGGCAGATGAGCAGGTTTCTATTATCCATTTTTTTTTATTTCATGTAAGAGAGACACGGACGCACACACACACACATACATGCATATTCTGGGGTATTGTTTTAATTTTTTTGTTGATAAAACGACAAAAATCTAAATATCGCATCCAGCTTGACCATATGGGGGACTGAGAGTGACATAAATAGGAGGAAAATTTTTATTATTATTACTATTATTATTATTATTATTATTATTATTATTATTATTATTATTATTATTATTATTATTATTATTATTATTATTATTATTATTATTATTATTATTATTATTATTATTTATTTTTATTATTATTATTATTATTATTATTATTATTATTATTATTATTATTATTATTATTATTATTATTATTATTATCATTATTATTATTATTATTAGTTTTAATACTAATAATAATAATAATAATAATAATAATAATAATAATAATAATAATAATAATAATAATAATAATAATAATAATAATAATAATA
Organism: Halocaridina rubra; assembly: GCA_037179515.1. Lineage (NCBI taxonomy): Eukaryota > Metazoa > Arthropoda > Malacostraca > Decapoda > Atyidae > Halocaridina > Halocaridina rubra. The sequence continues at coordinate 48,558 of JAXCGZ010017096.1, read as the reverse complement.
ATAATAATAATAATAATAATAATAATAATAATAGTAATACTGAGTCCTCACCTGTTCCTTCATGATATATATGTCACGCGAAGATATATTCTGCCTATTGATGATGTAATGCAAGTATGAATACCCCTCTATTATGGCATGCGTTCCCTCCCGAACCCATCCCAGGGGGAGGTCAAAGGCTTGTTCTGTATTGGGAAAGAGATCCAATTTGTGACCTAACTGCCTCAAGTTAACATCCTCTGAAGACTTCAGGGCCTTGGGTACAAAGATCCCAAAGTCTAGCAGGCTCACTCTGAAAATGAGAGTAATAATAATAATAATAATAATAATAATAATAATAATAATAATAATAATGAAAATAATAATAATAATAATAATAATAATAATAATAATAATAATAATAATAATAATAATAATAATAATAATAATAATAATAATAATAATAATAATATTGTAATAATGATAATAATTATGAAAAACTTAGCATAAATAAGAATAAATAATCGAATTAAAATGCATGAAAATTAGCTCAAGTACAAATCATCAAGATTTTAATGAGAGAGAAACGCTTCTAAACACAATACGCCAAAAATAAAGTAATAATAAGATTGTCAGAGAAATTAGAATAATATTATGAAAATGGAAGTAAGCTTCTTAAATAGCAAAAGAAAAAAAAAGTGTTGATCTTTTGCAGGTCACACTATAAAACATGACCTTTGACCTCTTGAAAAAGAATCCCAATTCACTCCCAATATTTAAACTTAAATTATTTTGTGTTGGTAACCAAATGTTATGAGGATATTAATAATATGCTCTCTTTTGATCATATTAATTAAGGGTTCCAGCCCCCTAGATATAGCTTGATGTTATCAGCAATTGCCGGAATTAGTATTATTATTCTTATTATTATTATTATTATTATTATTATTATTATTATTATTATTATTATTATTATTATCATTATTATTATTATTATTATTATTAATATTATTATTATTATTATTATTACTGATATTATTATTATTATTATTATTATTATTATTATTATTATTATTATTATTATTATTATTATTATTATTATTATTATTATTATTATTATTATTATTATCATTATTATTATTATTATTATTATTATTATTATTATTATTATTGTTAGTTTTTTCTAAAAAAGAAAAAACACACCTGCTGCTTGCTCAAATAGAGTTTTATACCTTTGTATAATTCTTCGAAACAGAGTTGGACAACATCATGAGCCTTATCTTCCTCTATGAATTTTATAATTACGAGTATTATTAAAGTTTATTTAAAGATTGAGCGAACAACCCTTCCCAGCTCAAGTAAATTGCTGACGTAATCAATTTTTAATGTTTTTCATATTTTTTCTTTTTAACTTTTATATTCAATTATATTTCCCAATTCTGCTTTCAAGAAGTGCATCCTTTACATCGTGATACTTAGCATTTTCCACCCTACTGTCGAATAGTTCTACACTAGACTAAAATTATAGCGTGCGAGGTTATAATGGACAAGCGAGAATCGACTTAACACATAGTTTATTTAGTTATACACTTATCTTACGCCTCAATGCCCCCTTCCCCTTAAGGTAAAATCTAAGACCTTATTTGTGCCCTATAAAATTTCTTAACTAACTCTCTCGCTGCTTCTGACTCTTTTTGTATCACCAAGATGGCAGGGCGTGGTATTCTTGTGCAGCCTCCACCAATAGGCTTCCTGAGAAAAGGGGGTTACCACCCATTACTTGTAGTGTTAGGGGCATGGCTAAAGGAATGCCAATTGGACACGAGGAGTGCCTATATGTGTATTTTCAAATGTGCATGTAGGCATTGGTGGAGGCTGGTCCTCTGCTCTCATGGGAATGACACAGAGCTGTGTAACATTTCTGACCTCTAACAACAAGGGGCGCCGAGGTGTGAGAGGCCCAAGGGTTGAACTATAGATCTTTGTCATCTTTCTGTAAATACACACTCTACACAGAAAACCACACTGGAAATATCTGGTCACACCGCTTGAGCATCCCTGACATTACATGGAAGGTAGAATTACTTTACGACACTCCCCACCACCACCCTGAAATTTCCCATTTCAGGTGAAGCATTACAGATTTTAGAGAGTTTTACCAATTGTAAATTATAATTATTTCAGAATAAAACAGGGCAGAATTATTTAATTTGATGACTTCTCTATAAACAGACATTTTCATATAATTATCTAAAAAGATTACTTCTATGTATTATATCTCACATCTCAAAGTTTCACATAATTATCTAAATAGATTACTTCTCTGTATTGCATCTCAAAGTTTCACATAATTATCTAAATAGATTACTACTCTGTATTACATCTCAAAATTTAAATAGATTACGTCTCTGTATTATATGTCAAAATTTCACATAATTATCTAAATGTATTACATATCAAAATTTCACATAATTATCTAGATTTATTATATATCAAACTTTCCCTATGCTCCTTAATACTTACTGAAGCTTTCTGAAGGATTGCCCCTCTCTTTTTGTCTCTTACTTTATTTTTTTTTTTTTGCTTTTCCCTCCAATTCCCTTATATCTTTAATCCCCTCTCCTTTTTTCACCTCCTACCCTATCTCATCCTAAGTCAAGTGAAAGAAATTTCATTGTTAAGGGACTTAATATATATATATAGAACATGTGATTTCTGAAAAAGAAAAACAAAAGAAAACTATGTTTCTTACAATAAGCATTCTAATTAAAGAATAAGAAAATTAGAAATTATCAAAATTAAGTATTCACAATTACAATATATAGCTACTAATGAGTGACAAAATTATTAATAGTTACTTCCGTAAACAGAAAGCTAAACATTTATATCTAAAAAACTATTCACTTATACATTTTAGTGGTAAAGAGAAAAATAAATAAAAATGGTTATAATACCCAATTAATATAAAAGACAGTTTGTAAGTGACAAAATCTAAAAATGTTCATCAATAAAAGAACGATTATCATAGTACTAATTTGCTATTTCAGTAAAGAGAAATTAAACATTTATATCTAAAAACAACTATTCACTAATACATTTTTATAGTAAAGAGAAAATAATTAAAAATGGTTATAATACCTAATTATTATAAAATACAGTTTGTAAGTGACAAATATCTAGAAATGTTCATCAATAAAAAAAAAAGATTTTCATAGTGCTAAATCAAAATACAAGCACTGTTTATGAATGACAATTATCTGAATCAATGACACTTACTATATCAAACATAAGGTAAATAGTTTCTCTTATATTTATATATTATTTCTAGGGGAGGCATTGAGGCATTCTAAGCTTAAATCTTAAAAGCTTAAAAAACAACATTTTTTTTGTCACTAGGAAATTTTTTTTTATTTCTTGTTTTACGATCCTCTATTAATTCCCACATTCCCTTTGTCCCCATATGGAGTCCCTCTATTTGGGGTATTGCTAAGTATTGGGCCATCCCCACACCTAATTCCGTCATCCCATCACTTCTACGCTGTGAGATAGGTCCGGGTTGTAACCACGAATCACGAATCCTGCTTCTGGAGACCACCGGACAACAGGAAGGCGTCAATATATCTGCCATGAGCCTCTCCCGCCCGCATTTTATGAATCTCAAGGTGGTCCTAGGAACATTTTGTCTCTCACGTCACCTATCCCCCGGAGGGGGATCTCCCTCTCAAACTCAAATTCTGCAATTAGAATAGCCTGGAGTAGATGCTATGGCCGGAAAATAGGGCCTAATGTCGCTATTACAAGTGCAGGAAAGAATAGATATCACCTCTGGGTACAAATAATGGCCATATATAAGCACTCAAAGGGTGTACTGTGCCTCCCCTGCATCTGCAGGCGTTTGCAATCTCTCCAATGGGTAAAAGGGACTGGTATGTGAAAATTGCAGATCGGGGCTGCCTGAAAATAAGGTGGTAGTTGCACGTATGTCTACACCGTTCAGATAGGTGTTCATGATCTTTAGGAAGTAGCTGAGTAACTAGTAGTTTATCTCTGTATGACATTAATATGCTATAAGTTTCAATACAATTCATGAAATACTGAGAATAGCCACTAAAGAAATACTCTTATTAACAGTGACTACAGTAACATAAGGGCATGAATTCAAAAAAATAAAAATGCAAATCATTTGGTCACTACTGATAGTACTAGGGAACTAAATAATTAGCAAGTAGGGCCATGGAGTGATGCAACAACAAAAGCCAATGTAATAATAATAACAATAACAATAATCATAATCATGATAATCATAATAATAATAATAAAAATAGATATAATAATACTAAATTAAGAATAACAGTGAATACACAAGTGATATTGGCATTTTGAGGCAAGAACAATGTTCTATACTTATATTTCATAATAATGCTCATTTTAAATCAATTCCTTTTGGTCAGTTATTCCTGCTGTCATAATATATATAGTAGCATAGTCAGCCTTCTTCTTGCTCAATTTGTCAGTGGGAGCTCATATAGTTTTCAAGACAGTTGCAATATGTGGAAGACAAATTCTGTTACTATTCAATTCAAATTCTGTGTTATCAGTACAATATCAGCATGCAAAAACTCATCAAAAATTATAAAGCTAGGTCACATTTATCATCTAGCACATTTGCAAAAGAATTTTAAAAAAACCAATAATCATAATACTCTGTCAATATAAAGAAATAACATCTTTCGGTACGGAAGGGGCAAAAGACGTGAGAGAGAGAGAGAGAGAGAGAGAGAGAGAGAGAGGGTAATAAGGCAGCGAGTGTTGCCACGAGGCGAGACGGAGGAGAGAAGGGTGGAAGAAGGGAGAGTAAAAGAGCAAGAGTTACTTGGTGTCCTTGTGGAATGCATAGCAACCCACCATATAACTCTAAAAAAGAATATATTTTTTCCAACACATCTGCCCTGAAAAGCTCAAAGAATCTAAATTAGTACGAAAGTACTTATAGATATCACAAAAATTAACAAAAGCTAACAGTAATTATCTTCCAAACGTTACAATTATCGTGTGAAGGAATCGTACAATGCAAAAAAAAAAACATATTTTTCTATGAACTCAATTTAACTTCTTTTTTTTCGAGTGACTCCAACAGAAAATTTCAATTGACATTGGGGAAGTTATATATATATATATATATATATATATATATATATATATATATATATATATATATATATATATATATATATATATATATATATATATATATATATATATATTTCCCTTTTTTCTATACTTACGATTGGTGAGGTATTTAATTACCCACTTTTTCACTCTCTCTTTCTTTTCCTACTCAAAATGCGGCTCAATATTCATCTTCTGGACTTCAGATGGCTAGCTTTTGCGGGCAGATATGCCTGCATGCGCTGTTTCCTCCCCTGTCTCTTCAGTTTCTGGATTGATCACGTCCTTTTCAAATACAGGAGACGGCTGTGTGACATTCTTGTTGTCGCTTCTTTTGAGCTCACACTCCTTTTTTATGACCAAACTGGAATGGTAGCGGCAAACTTTATCATTGCGTAAATTTCTAAGTTTTGTTATCATGTGTTATCTCTAGTACTCGGTATGGGCCTAGATAATAGGGGGACATTTTATTCTCGCAGTTGACATTTTTTACACAGACTCTATCACCTACCTTAGCTTCATGCCTCTTTGTACTATGCCTTATATCATAATCTCTGGCATACCTCTCTTTTTGTTTGTCTAAGATGGCCGCAATAAGCTCGTATGTCTTTCTGGCGGTATTTACAACAAATGTTCTTAGACTCTCGACATCGTATACGGCAACTGTTTTTGCGGGGCAAATGTGTCCCAAGGAAGCTTACTCCCCTGCTCAGAGCAACAGCTACTCTGTTACTTTTTCAAGGTCCAAACTCAAACCCCTTTTCATCGAACTGCATAAGTCTTAACAACCATCGTGAGAGTCTTGGATTATATAGTGGATTTGCGTACACGTACTTCAAGGGTAAATGATTGCTACAAATTATCAACAGATATCCGAGGAGAAAATACTTATGTTTCTCTAACACGAACACAATGGCAAGTGCCTCTCGTTCGATTGTCGTATATCGCCTCTCAGTGTCTGTAAGCTCCCTTGAAGTGAAGCTAATAGGGCGGTCCCTTCTCTTGCCATCTTTGTGCGATACTACTCCGCCAACCGCGACGTCTGAGGCGTCACACGTGACATAGAATACTCAATCGAATTTAGGATAAGCGATTACCTGGGTAGGCATTAAGGTGCTCTTTAAAGCTACAAAAGCAGTTTCGTGCTCAGGCATGCAGGTGATCTTATGCGCATTTCGAAGTCTATCTAGGGGCTGGGAAATATCCAAGTGTTTATTGATAAGTTTACGGTATTGTCCGAGAAAAGATCTAACATCCTTACAAGTTAGGGTCTCGCAAAATTCTCTATGGCTTTTATTTTATCATGCAACACTGCCACACCCGCGGACGACAATTTTTGGCCTAAATACTCTACTTCAGCTTTAAAAAACTGATAATTAGATAAATTCACACGTAGGTTATTCTGCCTCAGGGCTTCTAAGACCGAAATAAGGTTTCGAGCATGCTCTTCAAATGTCTTTCCAATTATTACTAGGTCATCTAGGTATATTAGTACGGCATTACCAATGAGGCCCAGGAGTTCTGCTGTCATAAGTCTGCTGAAGTGACTGGAGGCATTTTTTAACCCAAAAGGTAAGCGATTGTTCTCATATAGTTTATTATTCATGGAAAAAGCGGTCTTAGCTTTACTCCTCTCTTCTAAGACTACCTAATGGTACCCCTCCAGCAAGTCAAGAGTGGTAAAATACCTAGTAACACTGACGTGACACAGTACATCTTCAATTACAGGGAGGGGGAATTTATTGCCTTCGGAAATCAAACTTAGTTTGCGAAAATCTACACACAGCCGAAGGTTGCATCTTTCTTTTTTACTACAACAATGGGACTATGCCAAGGGCTTTTAGATAACCTAATTATGCCCTTTTTCTCTAAATCAGCTATCATTCCCTCTAATTTTCTTTCTTATATTATGGGGGTGCGATAGGGTTTTACAAATGTGGGGGCATGTTCCTGTGTTGATATCATAAGGGTGCACTCCCCAAGGGGGTCCGAATCTAAGGAAAAGACATCATGATATTTAGCTACGAGTTCAGTCATGAAAGCAGAATGCTCAGCAGCGCTCAACCCTCTCGCTAACGTTCTGGGTCCTCGGTGACCCCAATGATATTAATACTGCAACACTGCCATGTTCCGGTTTTACGTCACAGACTCCCTTTTCTACCAAGGGCTAGGATGGTTGCCTTCTTGTGAAGGACTTGCTTTGGCAGATGTAACACTGCCATACTTCATCAAATTCGGCAATTTTTGTGTTTCTAGGAATAATTAACAGGACCGGCGATATACTGACACACATGACTTTTAACTTTCGCCATCCATCGAGGATTATCAACAGTTTACTAGGGAACAAATCAGCGTATTCCCCTATGAATTCTACGTATAAAACTTGTCCGCCTGGGACTACCCACGAAGTAATAGCTTCCAAAACACATGCAGTACTGCTCTCAATTATTTCCTCTCGATGCATTGCGATATAATTATCTTTTTCCTCCTTCAAAAGGCATGGAGACACTGAAGCACGAGCAGAACATGCAACTACTTCCTTCTCGTTTACAGTCACAGTAGTCTCCCCCCGTTTATTAACAATATTTATTCCCATCATCACCATGTCCTTGAATCCAATTATTACCTTCGCCCATTCAATACTTAACCTGGACAATACAAGAAAGGCACGTCTAAATTACGTGGGGTACCCTTCTAATGCAATCACTTGTTTCACTACCTCTTTAATTCTAACAAAATTTGGGGTATTACCTCCCACTGTAGTTATTAATAATGTACTATCTAATTTAATAATGGGTTCTGCAATTATACTATTATCAGTTAACTATACAGCAGAGCCTGTATCTAGCAAAGCAAAGTGGCGGAGTCCTCTGATCACAATTTTCACCAATAATATCCCATTACTCACTAGACAGAAATTACAAGTACTTAGCTGTGTTGGGGGGATGCCTCGGTGACGTCCACTATCTCCGGTTCTGGAGGAGCAGTGGCTTCTCGTCGCTGAGTCCTCGGGACGAGACTTGGCCACTGAGTCCTCAGGAATCTCTCCTAAAAGGGTTGTCGGGGATGCGGTGTTTTTTTTTTATAAACAGAAGTGAATCATGCACCATTTTCTCCGAGGGGCATCCATCCGCCCTATGTCCAGATCCTAGGAAATTGAAGAAGAGCTCACATGAGTGCCACATTCGAGCATACCTTTCCGTCCGTGGCCCAGGCCATGACAATTTCCGCATCTCTACCTATCTATGTCTCGAGATCTCAGTCCTCAGCTGTCACATCTAGGAGCCTTTCCTGCTCGATTTCTTCTCCCGTGAGACCATACCCTGGTTGGCTCTCGAATCAGTTAGATGGCTGCTTCACTATTTCAGGAATCGGCATGGTAGATTTCAGTAAGAAATAGACCTAGACGGAAGAGTGTTATGCAGAGTACCCCGCATGATACTATGACGCATATACGGGTTATCGGCGATCGCACTCACCGAGTTAGTTGGGGATTCAATCCTCTTTATATACCAACTCAACTGTTCTCCGCGTCTTCGAGCACAATGCTGTATTTTATTTATTAGCGTTTCGTCAGACTGTCGCACTGTAAAATAATTCATAAACCATTCCCTATAAGTCTCCAACTTTTAATCTGCGACCGCTCAACTCCTCCCACCGTGTCGGATGCGATTCCTGTGAATCTTTGTACCACTTCGTTAATGCAGTACTCATCAGTCCACTCAGCGCTTCTCATCCGCAGAGCCAGATGTTTGAGGAACTCGGCCGCATGGAATATGGGTGGGTGTTCGAGCCCTTTTACATTCGCGCCGTCAAAGTATAATTAACAGTCTTTGATTCAGGGCGCCTTTCCAACAAAGACACGGGGGTGGGGCATAGCCTGTTGTGTTTCCTCTATCCGCTGAGAGTTGTCTCACATCGTCTTTCTGTTCGGAGCGGCAGACTGTTCGTCTGAGTTTGAGGCGGCGGTCTCGCTGTCTATATCGTTGGCGTTGCCATCGACCAATTTTCTTCTCCTCTACGGTGCGGCCTCAGAGCTGGTTTTTAGGCATCGTAGCTCTCTCTTTAATTCGAGGATTTGGTGAGATTATCTCTACCGAGGCGTTATATTCTTCTGTAGCCATCATTTTTTTTTTCGTTGCACGAGTTTCCACTTTTATATAATTTTTGTCTCTTTACAGTAAATTAGGCATGGTATCCTACTAGGCTGTCACCAATGTCATATTGTTGTACACTAGACAAAAATTATAGCGTGTGAGGTTATAATGGACAAGCAAGAATTGACTTAGCACTTAGTTTATTTAGTTATACACTTATCTTACGCCTCAATGCCCCCTTCCCCTTAAGGTAAAATCTAAGACCTTATTCGTGCCCTGTAAAATCTCTAACTCTCTCACTGCTTCTGACTCTTTTTGTATCACCAAGATGGCAGGGCGTGGTATTCTTGGGCAGCCTCCACCAATAGGATTCCAGAGAAAAGGGGTTACCACCCATTACTTGTAGTGTTAGGGGCTTGGCTAAAGGAATGCTAATTGGACACAAGGAGTGCCTATATATGTATTTTCAAATGTGCATGTAGGCATTGGTGGAGGCTGGTCTTTGGCTCTCATGGGAATGACACAGATCTGTGTACATTTCTGACCTCTATCGACAAGTGGTGCCAATGTGTGAGAGGCCTATGGGCTGAGCCATAGGTCTTTGTTATCTGTCTGTAAATACACCCTCTACCCAGAAAACCACACTGGAAATATCAGGTCACACCATTTGAGCACCCCTGACATTACATGGGGGGTAGAATTACTTTACGACACTACTGTGAGACCTTATTACACTGAGCCAAAACAGCGCAGACATTTTTAGAGAAAAAGAGATTCGGCATCGCTACCATGCAGTAAGGAAACCCTTTGTTTGTTTCTTTTTTATTCCCGCTTGACTTCATCAAGTATTTAATCGAAGAATCTGGCAAGGGTTTCCATTCACCTCCTTATAATTTAAACTATATATGAATGAAAGATCCTTGTCTGATGCTAGTAACTCATTCAAAGTGCCATGATATCTTTTCCTTTTCTTTCATTTTGTGGACAGTTTAAAGTGTTTGATAGTATTGGTTTGGAGCCAACGGGTCAAAACTTTCAACATCAAAGAAGACTTTCGAACTTCCCCTCTAGAGCACTCTAGCACTTGGATCAACTCGTGCATTTTGTTAGCCTTGCTAGTTGCCTTGTAAGACAATATTTCTCCAGTGAGTGGTTAAAGGACAAACGCAAGTCCTACATCCTTGTCATAGTCATAGTCAGATTTTATTGCCAAATATTTAGAATACATACATGAATAAATATATACATTATATTCAGAGGCACTAGCCTGCTGAGCAAGAGCTCCTTGGCAGGCAGTTTAATATACATTTCGCATAATTTGAAATATGACGGCAATAGTTAACAAAAGCTCCAATATAGCAATCTCATACTTATCATGTAATAAAACAAAACAGTAGCCTGACCTTAACCTGGACTTAATGATACACAATACTGTATTAATTATTAATCAACAGCTGCTTGATTTTGCCTAGTAAATAAATGCTGTTTGAGTTTCTTTTTAAATAAAGTTGTGCCAGTTATTGTTTTTAAATCTTCTGGTAATGCATTCCAACATTTTGGGCCAAAACAGTGAATAGAAAATTTGTACAAGGTTGTTCTCGGCTGTGGACATATCAAATTTATATTGTTACCTCTGGTTCCATGTTTGTGTTGAATAAACCTAAATAATTTTCTGTTATCATTAACATCACCATCTATAATAATAAGACAGAAATAATGTATCAAGTAATTAAATTTAAACAAGTTTAGCTCCTTGAATAAAAAGGAAGTTGAGTCATATTTTCAACTAAATGTAATAGTCCTGATCAGTCTTTTCTGAGTTACAAATACATCCCTTACAATTGACGGCCAAGTACAACCCCAGATGGACAAACAGTATATAATATGAGGATAACACAGGGAATAGTATATGCTTTTTAAGGCCTCATTTGTCAGGTTATGGTGAATCTTATACAAAATTCCACACGTCTTGGACAGTTTTGAGCAGACAGATTGAATATGATATTTCCAACTTAAATTTTCATCAATAATTACTCCCAAAAATGTCTTACAAGCAACTCTTTTAACTTCATACCCATTCATATTAACTTGACCAATATTGTGTACTACAGATCTATTTTGAAATAAGATATAGTCAGTTTTGGAAACATTTAGCTTTAATTTATTAACAGAGACCCAGTTGTTAATCTTTTCTAGTTCAGTATTTAAAACAGAATGCAGGTGGTCAAGGTTATTATCATGCAAGAGAAGGTTGGTGTCATCTGCATAAAGAATATATTTGAATTTATTACTAGCATTGGAAATATCATTTATATAAACTAAAAATAACAATGGGCCCAGTATTGATCCCTGTGGTACTCCCCTCTCAATAGTTTGCATCAAAGATGCTTTCCCATTACAATATACGGCTTGTTTTCTATTTTTCAAGTAGCTCTTAAATAACTGTAATGGTGTTCCCTTAATACCCACACAAGTTAGTTTTTCTATTAGTATGTCATGGTCTAATGAGTCAAATGCTTTGGACAAGTCTAGGAAAACCCCTGCAACAAAGTTTTTATTTTCCAAATTTTGATAAACATCACTTGTAAAGTTCATTATTGCTTTTTCAGTGGTCTTATTATTACGGAATGCGTATTGATTTTTTGATAATAGGTTGAACTTTTCAAGGAATTCTTTAAGTCTGTGAACAATCGCTTTTTCAAACACTTTACTTAAGGACGGTAAGATTGATATTGGTCTATAGTTATTTTCATCATCCACAGTGCCTGACTTAAATATAGGTATTACTTTCGCACTTTTTAGTTTGTCTGGAAAACATCCTTGCTGAAAACATAGATTGATTATGTGGGTAAGTGGGGTACCAATGTAATGGGCAGTGACCTGGAGTAGTTTTGATAGAATTTCATCATATCCCGACGCTGTATTTGGTTTTAAGGTTTTTATATATTTAGTGACTTCCTCCCTTGTTACAGGATACAAGTAAAACGAAAAGTCTGGTGGATTATTAAGAAACTGTCGGTGTGAGTTTTGTTGAACATTTTGTTGTTCCTGTGTTGGTTGTGCTATAGTTAAGAAATGATTGTTAAAGATGTTAGCAGTGTGGTCATTATCGTTTTTTAATTTGATTTCCTTTGAATGATTAATTTGTTTTCGTCCCATTAGGCTGTTAATTGTATTCCAGGTGGACTTGCTGTTTCCTTGTTCCCTCTTAAGCTTATCCTGAAAATATCTATATTTTGCAGCTCGGAGTAGTGTTACTAATTTGTTCCTGTAAGCTTTATATCTGGTTCCAAAAGACAAAGGCCATTTTGATGCAAGCCTTTCTAATCGGTGTTTTTCTTTGATACTATTTTTTAATCCTGCAGTTATGTGTGGGCATCTGTTGTTTTTATTATTTACGGTCGATTTTCTTAGAGGAAAGCAGTCTAGGAATTTATCTCTAATTGTACAGTGAAATTTATTAAAAGCTTCATTTGCATTATTTAGGTCTATGATATGTTGCCATTTTTCATGTGATACATCTCTAGTAAATTTAGCTATGTTATCATCGGAGTAATGTCTTTTTCTACATATGCATCAAATTTATGTTCTTTTTTAAACTGGGAGTATACTGAGAAATGATCTGTTATGTCTGTGTACACTATGTAATTACTTATGTTGTCTTCAAGATTTGTGGTCCAGATATGATCGATTAGAGATGCACTATTTTCAGTTACTCTCGTAGGTTTAGTAGTTATTGGAAAGCAGCCACGTGAATACATTAAGTTTATAAAATCAGTTACTCTTTGATCATTTATTTTGAACAAATCTAAGTTCAATCACCGAATAAATAAATAGTTTTGTACTTTTTTCTTGCTGCAAAATCAAATACTTTCAGTAAAGCTTCAAGGAATTCAGGCATGTTACCCTTTGGTGGTCTATATACAGATGCAAAGAAGCAATTTTCCTTACCGTTATGTACCTGCACACTAACACATTCAATGAATCGTTCCATCAAACTGCACTCCTTTATAACACTCGAGCTATACTTATTAGCTACATACATACATACACCTCCACCTTTCCTGTCTCTGTTCTGAGGGAACATATTGTACCCTGTTATATTATACAATAACTCAATATCATTATCCAGCCTAGTCTCTGAAAAAAACGTTACATCACATATATTATTTTCTGCTAAACATTGATCAACAAATATTTGAAGATTATTTGCAAGACTTCTAATGTTCATGCACAAAACCGAAAATGCATTAGATTTATTTAAATTTGAATACAGTTCATTTAAGTATATATAAATTGAAAAAGTGTTGGTT
>JAXCGZ010017096.1:20000-27500 GCA_037179515.1 Halocaridina rubra | reverse complement strand
CCACCCCTGGCTCTTGTTGGTTCCATTACATGTTGGTGTAGGAAATTCCCTTGTACGCAATCTAGGAATCTTGCCCCAAATGAGTCCTCACCACTGTGTGGGTCAAGATTTATCCAATCTATCTCTTTATGATTAAAGTCTCCCATAATCAAAATCCTACATTTTTTCTCCCGCGCCATGTTAACAACTGAGTTTATGACTTCAATCGTACCTATATGACTTTCCTCATAAATTTCAAGCCTATTTTGGTTCCTTGGTGGGTTGTATACAACAGTTATTATAATGCTCTCTGACCCAGTATTTATGCGAGCAACAAGAAATTCCCTGAACTCACTTTCTATAGCCAAGTTTATTTCTTCAACTTGAATCCTCTCACTTATGAGCAGTGCTATCCCTCCACCAGTCCTCTCAGATCTTTCGACCCTTAGTATTCTGAAGCCCTTAGGAAAAACTGTGACACTGTTTATGTCCTCACTCAACTTAGTCTCTGTAATTGCTACTATATCTGCCTTACTGTTGTGAATCCTATCTTTTAATTCTACTGCCTTACCAGTTAATCCATCAGCATTTGTGTATAACAATCTTAATGAGGCCCCATCCCCTGATCTTCTGTCATTATCTTCTTTATCTCCCCTTTGTCTGGAAGTATTCTGTAACGAAAATTTTTCTTCTCTTCTTCATTTCTTTCATCATTTAACCTTCTTGCCTCTTGCAACAAGTTTTTGATCTTTCCCATCTCTTCCTGTGTTCTGTATCGTCTAATGAACACTTCTTTGCATTCTTGAAGGTCTTTTAGACTTTTTTTTCTCAACAATATTTCCCTACATGTCTCCCCTCTCTCAAAGGTTACTTTTGTTGGTCTCGGCTTTCCTTCCCTCGAATATTTACCTAGTTGGTGTATGTTTACAATATCCTCAGGACCACATACTACTCCAAGCTTTCTTATCAGGTCTACAACGTTAGCTTTATTTTCTTCAAGTCTCCCCTGCCATGTTGGCTCCTGGGATTCACTTATGCCTGAGATTACCACTGTCTTCTCCTTATCAAGTGCCTGTCTGATGAGTGGGTTTGCCCTTTCCATCACAACGTCTTTCATTTTTTCGATTACTGTCTCTTTATAGTCAACTGTTTGTATGTTTTCCAGTGCCACCACCTTTACAGCCTCTTTTACTGCCACATTCCCCTTTAGTGCATCAGCAAAGGACGTTTTCATGGCATCATTTTCCATATTCAGCTCCTGGAACTCTTTTCTGAACTGTTCAATGTTTTCCTTAATCTGAACATTCCAAGCAGCAATCTCGTCTCTCTCAGAAGAGAGCAGTGAACTAACATCTAATTCCTTTAGGTTGTCATTTAGCTGTTTGTTTTTATCTTCTTGTTTAGAAATTCTAGATTCTAGTTGACTCTTTTCCCCTTCCAGCTTCTTTATTCTTTTTTCTAGTTCCTTTCTCTCCTGCCCTTGTGCTTTATTTGCTTCCTCCAAAGATCTTATTTGTTCTCTGAGTGTTTCATTCTCTTTCATTTCTCCATCCATATTCCGAATTTTATCATCAAGGCTTGTAACCATTTCCTCTAACTTCTTGATTCTCTGTTTAAGTCCTCTGATGACTACCCCTTCTCCCGACCCATGGGTGGGAGAGGTTTGGGACAGAGATGGCTTCATTTTTATGTTCTCCCTCTCACAGAATATAGAAAGAAGACGAGAAAGAGGAAAAAAAAAAAAAAAAAAAAAAAAAGAAAAACTTCTAATTTACCTTCCGTGTGTGTGTGTGTGTGTGTGTGTATTTATTCATGTCTGTATGTTTGTGTATATATATTATATATTTGATATACATTTGTATATATATATGTATATATATATATATATATATATATATATATATATATATATATATATATATATATATATATATATATATATATATATATATATATATATATATATATATATATATATATATATATATATATATATATATATATATATATATATATATATATATATATATATATATATATATATATATATATATATAATATATATTTATATATATATATATATATATATATATATATATATATATATATATATATATATATTTATATATATATATATATATATATATATATATATATATATATATATATATATATATATAATGTATATACATGTCTTTTTTATATGATATACAAATGTATATATTTGTGTGTGCGCTTGAGTGTATATATACATATATAAATATATATATATATATATATATATATATATATATATATATATATATATATATATATATTAATTATTCTACATGATATGTCTCTATCCTTAATTAATATTAACCAGAGCTGATTAAAATTACTTCTGCGCTACTTTAAGTAACTTTACCAATAAGATACTTATAGATTAGAAGACAATGGATATTCTAATTAGTGACATAAGTTTGCTTCTATGTTTTAACCTTTTCTTTGTTTCACATAACTTGCGCGTACGTACGCATACACAGCAATGAGAAGTAAAGTCTAGCTAGAATGCATACTAACTTTGCTTTACTAATTCCACCATGGCTCAAGCGGTAGCGTCCGCGACTTTGAGGCGTCAGGTCGAGGGTTCGAGCCCCGTTACGGTCTGAGGTTAGCAAGGGCATGCACTCAGGGTAACGATTACATATGCCTTGGTTGAAAAGGGAGTCCGTGACGTAAAACCAGAACAATAACAACAACAAAAACAACAATTCCATAAGCTTATTTCAGGGCTCAGTTGGCGTACTTTTATAGTTAATGGGGGGTTTACACGGTCAAACGGTTTATCGAACGCGGTTCGACAAAGAAGTGTTTGAAGTGATGTTCGAACGTGTGAACGGGGTATTTGGTTGTCGAACACGTTTGTCGAACGTGTTTGACAACCAAATACCCCGTTCACACGTTCGAACATCACTTCAAACATTTGTCTGTCGAACGAGGTTTGACAGACAAGTGTTTGAAGTAATGTTCGAACGTGTGAACGGGGTATTTGGTTGTCGAACACGTTCGACAAACGTGTTCCACAACCAAATACCCCTTTCACACTTTCGAACATCACTTCAAACACTTGTCTGTCGAACCGCGTTCGACGAACAGTTGGACGGTGTAAACCCCCCTTTAACTAGATACTCCCTCTGACTCGGTGTGCTTTGACTCGGCCACCCCCCTTACAAGGGGAATTGCCCCCATTGTATATGTATGTTTGTTATTCTCTCCAGTTTTATATTCTGTATTATCAATTATTGTAAGGAGAGTGGGCAAGACTCGATATTAGTAGTGCCTAGATTAAAAATACAAAAAGTTGGCCAGTCATGTATTTTCTGGAAAGCTGAAGAAGTCCTTCAAATATAACCTGTCATAAACTGGATAGTTGTATGTATATATATATATATATATATATATATATATATATATATATATATATATATATATATATATATATATATATATATATATATATATATATATATATATATATATATATAATATATATAGATAGATAGATAGTTAGATAGATAGATATATGAAGGCATGCAAAGCCTTGACATAGTAGTATTTATAAAAAGTTCCAAAGGATAGGCACATATTTTATGGAAAGTATACACACCCTTAAGAAATTTTAATGATAAAAGCTTTGAGTTTTATAGTCAATTGCTTCTGGGAGGTAAAGGAATCTATGGAGATTACTGGTGACGTATGAAACAGTCATAATAAGGAGGGAAAACAATAAAAATCTGAATATTACCGAAGCAAATGCCTGTGAAAAAGTCGAATGAAAAGAAATAGCAAAGATAGGAAAGCCAAAAAAAAAAAAAAAATAAAAGTAGGCAATGAAATCATGAATATTTTCAAAGCCAATGTCTGGAAAAGTCGAATACATTCATAGATTATAACAGATTCAAACACGCCAGACAGAGATATGATTATACATGTTTAAGGTAGGGGGTAGTCTTTTGTATTTTGAAAATAACTGAGAATTCATCTCTCTCTCATGAGTGTATGGAGAGTGATTATAAATAATTTAGAGAGTTGTGTAATTGTAAAAAATAAATGAACAAAACCAGGAGTAATGATAGTGACTATTAAATGAAAATAATATTGATTATGAATAGTTAAGTTGGATCGTTGAGCCATTTTTAAAAGCTTGACAAGGACTTGTGTAGTAAGGTTGATTAGAATATAGTTAGCGTCTATATTTATGGAATTTAAGAACAAAATATTGTGATGAAAGATACTTCAAATAGATTTTTATATATTTTCAGGAATGTGAATAAGCCCTGTAGATATAATACTGATTTAAAAAACACTTATAAGTGGATAGTCATTTATTCTGAAAAGTTCGAAATGGCCAAGAGAATATAAAAATTATTTAAAGAGAAGATAGCGTGGATATATATGTATTTTTCATGAGATGGGCAAACCCATGAGAAATGATTGTGATTATTTAAAAGACAAAGTGGAGAGTCATATAAAATATAGATACTTAGTTTAATTTCCTCACCATTAAGAACATCCTGCTAGATTCTTGGCCAACTGAAAGGACATGAAGGATTAAGGTCAGGGTTGAGGTCACAAACAGCACTGTCACAGCTGTAGCAAACCACATGCTGAGAGTGAATGGCCGAAAGAGCCCTTGCCACTGAGGCAGTGACTTTGGCTTCCTCAGAGCAATTCCAAAACCAGCAGAAATATAAGGAACTGTGTAGTCGAAGTCTTGATACACATCTGCTCTCAAAAAAATCGAATTAATTGCCAAGTTCTTATTTTGGTAAAGCAGATCACCATACATGCCTGTCCAGGTGCCATTTTCCTTGGATCCCCAGATTTCGTCTGCTGGTGTATCTTGGACTACATAGGTGAAATTCAGTTTGGATGCTATCATGTTAAGAAGTTCTATGTTGCTGCCAGTACATGTGACATTATGTCTGTACAGATAAGGATAATCATCACACCAAGATGAGAGGTAGAGCGAGACACCTTCGAAATTCCTAAATCTCTCTGGAAAGAGTGCCTCTTCAGTTAGGAATGTGGTTGCGCCAGTCCATGTTCCGAACCACTTCTTTGTGGCTTCTTTTGCGTTGTGCTTCTCAAAGGGTATCATTGTATACAAAAAGTATTTAGGTCCATAAAATAACTCTTTTCTCTGAAAGAGGGTTATTTTCTCTGATCTCTGAACAACATCGTGTCTTAATATATCCGTTGTGCCAACAATTGCATTTAAGCTCATCAGCAGCAGTTGCCTAGGATTCCAGACATGATCTAGAGCAAGATAATCGAAAAATGGCAGAATGTTTTTTGTAAAAATTACCAAGGCTGTCAGTGACCTTCCTCTTAGTAAAGAAACTTGCCCTTTCTGCTTAAATTCGTCAATATTCTCAGTAGATACTATTGTGATGGAAGAGCCAAAATATCCTTTATTTAAGGTCTCAGGATTCTCGACGAATTGTTGGGCTCCAGAGTCCAAAACCAGCAATACGTTGTCATAAGTAAAATGTCCTTGGAGAATACTTAAGAATTGTGTTACTTCCTGTGATTTCATATAGCCATTATAATCCAAGAATTTAATCCCCAAACAAGGAATATCCAATCTGGAACAAGTAAAAGTACTTTACAGAATTGAGGAAAATCCAATATGTTTAAATTCACACACACATAAAATAGTAAGATTAACATATTTCTTCCAACAAAGCACATTTTCAAATACGGATTTTAACAGAATCACTTTGATACTTACTTGGAAAATTGCCTGAAAAAAAATTAATAGCCAATACTTACATGGAAATACACAAAAAATAAACTATTTACTTTAGATTGCCTATTAAACTTTTATTGAAATCTGTAAAACTGCTTGTGATTTAGACACACAAATCTGTATTAGATCACCCGTCATGGTTTCAGAATCCTAAATATTAACCTCAAAGTTATTATATTTTGTATTTAGTGTGTAAATATGATTTTTGGCATAAATTTGGGTTATTTGATATTGCGATGTATAATTGAGAAAATTTTTACAGTAATATTGTAAATGAAATGTTTTTGTGACTAGCTGAAGGCTTCCTATACGTTAGGCAAGCCGCTCTTTTTCGTCACTGAGAATACTTATCCATTTATTCACTAAGTATTCTGATCCCATCACCTTAGTAAGCAAGTCCTCTTCCGTTTCCTATAATGTGAAAATCTTCTTCACTCTTTGTAGAAAATAATAATTAAGTTATGAAATTCCTTTGTTTTTTTATCTTTTTTGGACTATTAGAGCAATACAGCTATTTCGTAATAGCTAAGCCTGTTTTCATTTTTGGTGCATAGCTGTATATTACTCGTGAATAGCAAATGCATATAAACTATGTATTCTCTTCTAAACCTAAAGGCTTCTATGTACAAAGGTAATGGAACTAAATAAATGACCCCTATTAGCAAAAACATATAATATATATATATATATATATATATATATATATATATATATATATATATATATATATATATATATATATATATATATATATGTGTGTGTGTGTGTGTGTGTGTGTGTGTGTGTGCACGCGCGTGTGTATGCGTGTACTGACATATACGCACGTGCAGAGAATATAAGAACATATCTTACCCCAAAAAACCTGTGAGTAAAATAAACTGCACCAATTTTTCGGCACACTTCATGTCTGCTTATACTAGAAATGACTGGCTAACTTTCCTTTGGCTACCGCGTCGCAGTTTCTCTAGAATTCTATCAATATTCTAGCATGACTTGCGAACGAGAATTATAAGAACAACTTTACAAACAGAAATTAAGACTTATGGAATGGACTTTATTATTTATATTAATGACTAGTTATACTCGAGTGTTTTTTAGGACAGAATTATGATTGATTACAGTGGTATATGACTTTTCATGCTTATGATTGTAAATGATTTCGTTTAGTATGGCATGTTAATGTTAGTCGTAATCCTTGTACATACAATGTTTATATCAATTACAAAACATAAATTTATACCAAAATGCTAACATACTAGGATGCATACATGTTTTTTTTTATGTAATACGCACATACATACATAGGCTACTTGCATAGCTTAGGTATTAGTTTAAGTACATACATACGTCAAAAACATGTAGGGAATAGAGAGAGAGAGAGAGAGAGAGAGAGAGAGAGAGAGAGAGAGAGAGAGAGAGAGAGAGAGAGAGAGAGAGAGAGAGAGAGAGAGAGAGAGAGAGAGAGAGATTAATATAAAAAATTTTAAACTTGGATAACCACTATAAATTCTTTATTTTCTATTGCCTTTCTAAAGAGTTTCCGAGTAGGCCACCCTTTCCCCCCTCACCAATAATTAGGCTACATAATGAGGCCCAAAAAAATTGCATTCACGGTAGAATGGAGAAGCGCGAGAACCATAGAAAGGGAATGAGTGGGAAAGAAGGGGATGAGAGTGAGTGAGTGGGAGGAGGAGCAAGTGTAACAAAGGAGATCGTAAGTGGGTGGG
>JAXCGZ010017096.1:0-10000 GCA_037179515.1 Halocaridina rubra | reverse complement strand
AATTGTAGATTAGTTTACATGTAGTAATAATTTTCAGTAGCCCTTGCTGAATGATATCATTTAAGTTAAATCTCCACTTTACCACAGAAACATTACAGACAATTTGAAGTAGATATAGTATAATAATTTTCAGATTAGAGTACTAAGTAGGTACATATACATTTGCATGCATGCACAAGTATCTCTATATACGCATACATATACTCATATATAGATAACTAATTAGATGTGAATATCTCTACACTGTTAACTGGGATGGGTAGATGAAACAATTAGGGAATAACTAATCCAGAGGTGTTGGACCCCAAGGCTGAAGATCATGTAGCTTAGGGCAATCGTGGTGATATTTTTCCCCAAGAAACTTAAGTGCGTAAGATGGAATGAATTGGCTTTCAGGTCATTGGATGTATCTTTTGACTTGGCCCACCGTACATGGGGTATTTAGGAAGCTTTTATTTATGTATGTATAAATATATAAAAGTTACCCACGAACGCAGACTCGCATACATGTACCCGAACGCTTGCTTGCAGTTCTTTTCCAAAATTGCCTTTTCAATCAGCAAAGCACACATTCACTTTAAAAGAAAATCTTCTTCTTCTTCTTCTTCTTCTTCTTCTTCTTCTTCTTCTTCTTCTTCTTCTTCTTCTTCTTCTTCTTCTTCTTCGTCTTCTTCTTCTTCTTCTTCTTCTTCTTCTTCTTCTTCTTCTTCTTCTTCTTCTTCTTCTTCTTCTTTTTCTTCTTCTTCTTCTTCTTCTTCTTCACGCTTTGTTTTGGCATCCTAAACATATTTCATTTAAAATATCAACCTCGTTATCTTTATATGGGCTGGATTTATAACCCTAACTCTTCCTTTTACCTTTTCACATCACATATACTCTCTCTCTCTCTCTCTCTCTCTCTCTCTCTCTCTCTCTCTCTCTCTCTCTCTCTCTCTCTCTCTCTCTCTCTCTCTCTCTCTCTCTCTCTCTCTCTCTCTCTCTCTCGGTGTACTCCATGGGTTCTTTTGATGTCTCAAAACTTAAAATAAAAGACGCCACTGTTGTCACAAGGTTTACTGTATTTTAAGATGTTATGATACAGTTATGTGCAATATATTTTTGATCACACCATATTTATTTTCATTATGTGTGGCCGCCGTGGCCAGGTGGCAACGCGATCGACTTTGATTCGTCAGGTCGTCGGTTCAAGACCCGCCACGGACTGAGATTAGCAAGGGCATTCACTAAGGGTAACAGTCGCACACTACCAAAATTAGAGTCCTGATAAAAGAAGGCGCAGTCTTAGCCCTTACTAGAAAAGGGAGTCCGTGACCTAAAGCTGGGTCATTTATTTACATATAGTCTTGCCGTATTTTAAGACAACATCTCTTTGCAGTTTTGATTCTCTGGAATATTAGAGATGTAATTTAGATAGATATATAGATAGCTATATTATAGAATGTCGTATGACTTCCTGAGCGGAAACGGTTGGTCGAGGGCACGGATATTTTATTACAATGTTTGTAGAAAGTGCCAAGGAAATATATGACCGGAACCGAGAGATTTAGGACCTGGCATCGAGAAGGGCAAGAAAGGACAGGAAGTTAGCCATTTCCTAAACCACAAGAAAAACATAAACTTGTGTTTCGTACGCAGGAACCTGCCCAGGAGAAATGCCCAATAACCCCTCCCCGGAAGTAGGTGGGATTCCACTTTGAACCTGGCGTTGATTAGCTAGGACTAGATCTGACTGATTTCATTGGAGAATTGGATGTTAAGCCACGCCCTGCCCCTGGGGGTATTTAAAGAGCCACCCAGGGCAGGGACAAGTTAGTTAGACCTTTGCCAGGGGCACGAATAGATCATAGATTGTGACAGTCATAGGGTGGGGGCCATTGGGCCATTGGGCCAATTGAGGCACAGGGGCATTGAGGCGTCGGATGTGTTGTACTCTAGAATAAATATAAGTAAAGGATTCACTGCGTGTCCATTCTTACCTTGTACCCATCAGGTACAAATGTTCATTGCCTTGTAACCACGCTACCATAATTATAAACATATCTACGTAGGAGGAAAAGCCCTACGGCAGTGGTGTCAGTAGAAGGGGATAATCATAAAAGCCCTACGTCAGTGGCGGCATACTGTGGAAGAGCTATAACCCCCACGTCAGTGATGACCAGCGGTGAGATCACCCAGTCATCTTACAAAGTGTGAGTTCAAGTGGAAGTCCAAAAACTCATACGTCAGTGGTGGCAGTGCGGTACGATCTTCACGAGAGAAAAAAAAAAGACATACGAAGAGACAGGTGAATGCCAGTGCAGACCCGTGAAAAGAAAATAAGAATGGCAAAAGCAGAAATCCAACATCTCCCAATTCAAGAAATGAGTGACGAGGCCAAACACCGGAGAATTCTCGAACTGGAGGAGCAAGTGCGGCGCCTACAAGCACGCGCCGACGCCGCTCCGTCGAGAAGGAACTTGGCCGACGCCGACGCCTCAAACATCGACGAACAGCCTGCCGCTCCGAACCCCGTGGTGACACCGGGAACGCAGCCGGCCAAGCCCCCACCCTGTGCCCTGGTTGTAAAGACGCCTCGAGTCAAGAATTCACTTTTATACCTCGACGGCGCAAATGTAAAAGACCGCGAATGTCCGTCCATAATTCCCGCGACCGACTTCCTGAAATACTTGGGTCTGCGGATGAGAAGTGACGAGTGGTCAAATAGAAAATATTATAAAACTTTGAAGGAACTATTTCTAAGATATTTCTTAGTAAGCCGAAGTGTGACCGGAGCATTGAGTGAAAATGCCCATTACAAGAGGTATAAGTTGCCGGATCCGACCAAGAGGACGGCGATTCGACGATTTTACGCGAAGAGAAGAAGGAGAACCCGCTCCTTCCTTGCCTTCTGCCATGAAGCTCTCCAGGACAACCTCCTTAAAATAAGCTAAGTACTTGTGATCTGTATCCAGTGAGTAATGGGACAATTAGTAAAAGAAATTGAGGTCGGTGGACGCCGCCATTTTGTCTTGTAGTTATGCTTTGACTCAGCCAACCCGCTTATAAGGGGTGTGGCGCTTAATAAGTTGATAAAAGTAGAATTTCTGTACCCATTACTAACATGGATAATTTGTACTAATAGCTATAAGCAGTAATAAACTCCGTTTTTTGTTATAATTTGAGTAATGTAAAGAATTTGCGTTGGAAGTGCGTTCCATTTATTTGTATTAATGCTTAGATTGAATTTTGAGAACGCGAATGTATCGATTTTTAATTGAAAAAACTTTAATGCACGTGAAATCACTGTTACAGTATATTAATTTCTAAAGCGTAACAATTATAGTGAGGGATATACGTGCATCTGCTTTTGAGAGTTTCATAAACCACGTGTGGTTTTCGGGAAAAGAATGCGGAAGTGACCATTCGATCTTCCAACCTCGTTATTGTGAATCTGTAGTAATTGTACTGAGCTTTGATATTTTAAAGTACGTGTAAAATCATTGTTATATTAATTTCTTAAAGCGTAAGAAATCGAGTGTTACGATTGCGCCTGTTTTTAAGTTTTTTTCTTTTTTTTTTGTTTGTTTTTATCCGCGGGAGTAATGTTTTAGCGAGGGAAAGACATAAACGACAGATCGTTCTTTTTGTGTTAGGATGAAGGAATTAATCTTACGATACGTGTGTGGCATGTTTCTTTTTGAAGAATAAGAAATTTCGTGATATTAGTTAGAGATGAGTTTTTTTAATTTCACGCTATGCAGGTGAAAGTAACAGTAAATTAGAGTAGTTTGTGCTGTCCTAGAATAGGGAAGGTTTTTCAGTGTCACCCAAACGTAGCTTCAAGGGAGTAGAATGTTTGTTTGTTCGTTAGAATGGGACCTAGGACTGGTGAGGAGGTCTGTGACCATGCGGCCCAACCGAGATTTCACCCTTACGCTTCTTACAACCGACGTTGTAAATTAAAGGGAATTTTATAGAAAGGGGACGATTGTTTTGTAAGTGATGCAGCGAGTGAGGCAGAGAATGAGTATGAATGACTGGGGGTATAATGGGAGGGTTGCTCTAGGGGGTGAAATCGCGGAAAGCACCGTTAGGAAGCATGATTGGGGAGTCTGCGAGGATCGTTCCCCTGCTCCGCCAGGTCCTTTGGCATGCCATATCAGAGTGTATTTATGGGAGGTGATGCGCTGTTGCAATATCTAGTGAGAGATATGGATGAGAAGGTAATTCTCCACCTGCCCAGATATGGTTGAAATGCCGAGTTTGTGTTATTTTGTTTTGTCCCCTACTCCGCCGTTGAGATTATTATTCGATTTCCGAGAGATTCCAAGATAGATGTTACGTGATAAAGGACGTGAATCTATGAATGATTCTTTATTTTCTTTGCTAGCTGCAGTATATACATTATTTGTCTGAAGAGATATGTTAGATTGATAAAGTAAAACTTTGCGAGTTTTGAGAGAGCAGATATAAGTCAAATTCGAGATAGTAAAAGAAGATATATTTTGTTTGAATTGTTTATGTACAACTCCGTACGAGATTTTGAAGTTTAAGCAAAATGTATTCCTTACTGTTGATAATGAGATATACTTTTGCTTTTATTATTGCATACACAGAGATAGACTTTTTATATTCTTAGATACCCGTTTTTGTTATAGTTCTTTTTGTATTGAAGAAATCTTTAAAATCTTACTTAAAGGATTCTGAAAAGATTATCCAGAGATAACCATGGTTAATCCCTATCATTTTCATGAATTTTAGATTACAATCGGGCTAATTAAAGATAATTGAGATTATTAGAGATTATTTGCTGAGTTTTAAAGTTAAAATTAATGACACTTAAGTCCTTTTTAAGAAGTTGTTAAGAAAAGGATATTTGTACTTTTGTTGATAGTAGTAGGGATAGTGTCACATATGATTTTAATCAGAGTGGGTGCGCTTCGACTTAACCCTCTGATTTATAGCATGAAAAGAGAGAGATTGTCATTATAGACAAGGATGTGTATGCCGTTACAGTAAAGTCCTTATCAAGATTAAACAGAGAGGAATGGATTTATGCTTCGACAGTTTTGCAGTTGTACACTAAATTCTTTTTGCTTTCGTTTTTTTTTTAATCAGGAATGAGAATAGCCGCTGACAATAAACATAAGACTCTATCGATAGTCATTGCTAACGTTTGTTCACGTTCATTTGTTTATTATTAGAGATACTCTGCGACACTTTTTTATTTTCAGTACAAGTTAAAAGGAAGAGGCCCATCTCAGCTGACTTGTGAGTGAAGACCGCAACGTATTTCGCGGTCGCCCAGCCTCTCTCTCTCTCTCTCTATCTCTCTCTCTCTCTCTCTCTCTCTATCTCTCTCTCTCTCTCTCTCTCTCCTACCTTTCACTCGACTCTGAGCCTGACAGAGGCTCCGTTCGATGCTAAAAGAATGTAGCCGTCTTTGATTTTTTTTTGTGTGATTTTTTCCAGCGAAGCTAGGCGATAATTGTGCCTACATTTTATTTCAGTTGATAGATTGTTGCATGCTGTTATTGCATAAATACTGATAAGATATCGGTAGTACCGCCATTTGCCTAAAATATTTTTGCCAAATGTCGCAACTGTTTAGAGAATAGATAAAACTCCCATTGACAAGTTGTGGAGCCAGCAAGTTGCCACTTATGCTATATATATATACATTGGTTACGACAGCAGGAATTTAAATATTAAAAGAGACTGTGTTGGAATGAGCATCACTATGAAATATAAGTATAGAACTCTGTTCTTACTTCTGAATGCCAGTCTCCATTGTATATATATTGATATTTTTGATTTAGTATATTTATTTTTATTGTTTATTATTCTTATTTTTAGAGCGTGATTATTAGTAATGTTATTATGTTGACTGATGTTGTTGCTATCTCTCCATGGCCTGTTGCTAATTATTATTTTTGAAATGAAATCAGCAGTAACTTGATGATTTGTATCTTTTAGCTGAATTCATACTTGATGTTACTGTAGCCACCGCTAATAAGAATGTTTCTTTAGTGGCTTTTCTCAGCATTTGATGATTGCTCTTTTTGACATTTATAGTAGAGTAATGCTATGTAGCAGTTGCTAAGTCCTAAGTATCTTGGAATAATAATCTAGTTGTGTAGACACATACCTTCCATTACCACCCTATTCCTAGGCAGCCCCGACCTGCAAGTTCTAAAGTCTTTAGATTTTGTCCGTCAGACAAGTCCCTAATGCCCATTGAATAGAGATTGCAATCACTTGCAGTTGCAGGGGAGGCAAAGTATAGCCTCGATTACCAACGGATGGCCAATGTTGGTACCCTGAAGTCATAGGGAACCTTTCTTACAACTGTGGTAGTGACATAGGTTCAAACTTTCATCCCGCATTCTACTTCGAAGGTACGTGTGGATGACCGTACAGAAATAGTAACGCTGTGACGTTGCAGGTCTCCTGCGTGGGAGGTCTTAGTCAAGATCGGCCGAGGGCAGGACGAGAAAGCCGGGCTGGAAGGATTCGCGAGAGGTGGGGCCCCTTCCTGGTCCTTTTTGCTCTGCCTAACCAAGAAACAGGGTTATAGCAACAAACCTGGGCCTGCAGCGAGGACGGGCGGGGGATCGGAAAGCGTAAGAGTCCCCGTGAGAGACCGGGGAATCGCACCTAGCAAGAATTCATGAGCAAAGGACAGAGAAATTTAAAAGTCGTCCTAGACAGAGAGAATTAAAAGTCGTCCTATCCATTGGTCTCTGAATAGTAATATAATATGAACGTAAAACATGTTTTGTTTCAGGAGTAGTTTTTAAGGCTTAATTTTAAGACAAATCAATGCCCCTAATAATGCTAGGAATAGAACTTATGACGGTAGGGTCTCTTATAGAAATTACTGTTGATGTTATAGTCTATTGCATTTTACCTGTTTATACATGCTAATACTCTACTTAATTGTTTGCTAATGTTCTAAATGAGTCATAATCCTACTGTAATTAACTCAATTTTGCCTTTTAAAACGAGAGAAGTAGATAAATTAATGTTTTGATTTAAACTGACCTTTTGATCCTAATTAATGTTTAATATTAGTTTCACACTGGAATTATGTTGTTTAAATATAAGAATATGTTTGTATTTCAGATTTCCAACAATGAAATAGCCCCTGCATGCTCTAGTGGTCTGTAAAAGTACTCTATATATGTTATGTTTGTGTAATTTGTATAGGAATTCTTAGAAAATAGCTTAAATAATTCGGCCCCATTTCTATTGTAAACTAATGTTAGCTAGGATATGTCCAAGAGCTCCCGGAAGACTAGTCCATGCTTCGACTGAAATAAGAGATATTTCAGTTTTGGTTGGGAGGGATGTCGTATGACTTCCTGAGCGGAAACGGTTGGTCGAGGGCACGGATATTTTATTACAATGTTTGTAGAAAGTGCCAAGGAAATATATGACCGGAACCGAGAGATTTAGGACCTGGCATCGAGAAGGGCAAGAAAGGACAGGAAGTTAGCCATTTCCTAAACCACAAGAAAAACATAAACTTGTGTTTCGTACGCAGGAACCTGCCCAGGAGAAATGCCCAATAACCCCTCCCCGGAAGTAGGTGGGATTCCACTTTGAACCTGGCGTTGATTAGCTAGGACTAGATCTGACTGATTTCATTGGAGAATTGGATGTTAAGCCACGCCCTGCCCCTGGGGGTATTTAAAGAGCCACCCAGGGCAGGGACAAGTTAGTTAGACCTTTGCCAGGGGCACGAATAGATCATAGATTGTGACAGTCATAGGGTGGGGGCCATTGGGCCATTGGGCCATTGGGCCAATTGAGGCACAGGGGCATTGAGGCGTCGGATGTGTTGTACTCTAGAATAAATATAAGTAAAGGATTCACTGCGTGTCCATTCTTACCTTGTACCCATCAGGTACAAATGTTCATTGCCTTGTAACCACGCTACCATAATTATAAACATATCTACGTAGGAGGAAAAGCCCTACGGCAGTGGTGTCAGTAGAAGGGGATAATCATAAAAGCCCTACGTCAGTGGCGGCATACTGTGGAATAGTTATAACTCATACGTCAAGAATACCTTACATATATGCATACAAGCTTACTATATTAAATACCATACAGACACGTCAGAGTAACACGCATGTCTTCATATATATACATAGATCCATACATACATCCATGCATATTTCCATACATACATACAGACGTACATTGATACATGCATGCTTACTAGCGTATAGTCCATGCTAATAGAATATATGTCATTATGTGTGCATATGTGTGCTTGTGTCGTATGAATTTTGGACTTCCATTTGAACTCACACTTTGTAAGATGACTGGGTTATCTCACCGTTTGTCACCACTGACGTAATGTTAAATTACTATGTTATAATTATTAGTACCAGACGGGTACAAGGTAAGAATGGACAAGCAGTGATTCCTTTGCTTATATTTATTCTAGAGTACAACACAACTTCGACACCTAAATGCCCCCACCCTATGACTATCACAATCTATGATCTATTCGTGCCCCTGGCAAAGTTCTAACTAACTGTCTCTGCCCTGGGTGGCTCTTGAAATACCCCCAGGGGCAGGGCGTGGCTTGACATCCAATTCTGCCAATGAAATCAAGTGACATCTAGTCCTGCCAATCAACGCCAGGTTCAAAGTGGAATCCCGCCTACTTCCGGGGAGGAGCTATTGGGCATCTCTCCAGGGCATGTACTTACGTACGGGCCACAGGTTTATGTTTCTTGTGGTTTAGGAAATGGCTAACTTCCTGGCCTTTCCTGCCCTTCTCCAGGTTCCGGTCATATATCTCCTTGACACTTTCTACAAACATTGTAATAAAATATCTGTGCCCTCGACCAACCGTTACCCCTCAAGATTTGTTACAAGTTTCAGATTCTGGCTTCAGCATGACGGACTGGCTTCAGCATGACGGAAGTCATACGACATCCCTCCCAACCAAAACTGAAATATCTCTTATTTCAGTCGAAGCATGGGCTAATTTTCCGGGAGCTCTTGGACATATCCTAGCTAACATTAGTTTACAATAGAAATGGGGCCGAATTATTTAAGCTATCATCTAAGAAATCCTATTTCTATGAACCCTAAACAAATTATACAAACATAATATATATATAGTATAATTTCAGTGTGCAACTAATATCAAACATTAATTAAGATCAAAAGTCAGTTTAAATCAAAACATTAATTCATCTACTTCTCTCGTTTCTTTAAAAGACAAAATTGAGTTAATTACAGTAGAATTATGACTCATTTAGAACATTAGCAAACAATTAAGTAGAGTATTAGCATGTATAAACATGTAAAATGCAATAGACCATAACATCAATAGTAATTTCTATAAGAAACCTTATCTTATAATTTCTACTCTTATTGTTACTATGGGCATTAATTTATTTTAAAATTTGGCCTTAAAACTACTCCTGAAACAAAACATGTTTTACTGTGTGTAAAGTCGAAACATTTACTATCTTGATATGCAATTACTATTCAGAGACCAATTAATATAAAAACTTAATGAACCTAAAGATTAAATCATAATTCAAATAATAATGATGCTAAAACAAAACACTAATATTATTTAAGCAGAAAAACAACTTATTAATCTTAGTTCAAATCATACAATTTATCAACGGCACTTATTCAAAACTATATCTAAGGGAGACTCTGAGTTTTTCGCTTAAAATTACCTCCCTTAAAGCTAGTAAAACAAAAAAATAAACATAAAAATAAAAATGACATGTATGGGGATCTCCTTGTTTCTGGGATTTCATCAAGATTACATGGTTTTTTAAAGTAGTTTAAAACTTTTATTTTTTAGGACTGTTCTCTCTTTCTAGGACGACTTTTAATTTCTCTGCCCAGGACGACTTTTAATTTCTCTGTCTAGGACGACTTTCGTTTTCTCTGTCAAGGACGACTTTTAATTTCTCTGTCTAGGACGACTTTTAATTTCTCTGTCTAGGACGACTTTTAATTTCTCTGTCTAGGACGA
>JAXCGZ010017095.1:127500-135000 GCA_037179515.1 Halocaridina rubra | reverse complement strand
AATTATAATCTTTCACCACTAACCCCTCATGTAATGATGTGCTCACTATATATATTATAGAAGAGACCTCGCTCATTTCTTACCCGTTTAGGGAGTTGAACTTTGATTCAAATAAAAAAGATCGAAAGAATGTTGATTGATTGAGTAAATCTCTCTCTCTCTCTCTCTCTCTCTCTCTCTCTCTCTCTCTCTCTCTCTCTCTCTCTCTCTCTCTCTCTCTCTCTCTCTCTCTCTCTCAGTAAACACATCTTACTCCAGCGTAACTCTTCAGTGCCGATAAATAAATAGACATTTCAATTGCTTTGAGCAGTGGTGGTACAGACCCTGGTATCTCTCTCTCTCTCTCTCTCTCTCTCTCTCTCTCTCTCTCTCTCTCTCCTCTCTCTCTCTCTCACTCTATTTTCACTAGCTTCTTCCCTCTCAATTTTCGGGGACAGCGGTAGAACAGTGGTTCGAGTACTCGATTCGGACGGTGACAGAACCGCGATCGATCCCATCGCCAGGCGTTAAGAAGGGCACTCAGCCTCAATTTCCCATTTTCAACCTGTCTGTGTCAACAAATATTCGAATGGGGATAGACAGTTTCATATAGTAGTCACCGTGGCTCAAGTGGTGGCGTCTGCGACTCTGAGGCGTCAGGTCGAGGATTCGCGCTCCGTCACGGTCTGAGGTTAGCAAGGACATGCACTCAGGGTAACGATTACATCTGCCAAAACAAGCCCTTCGCAAGAAGGCAACCGTCCTAGCCCTTGGTAGAAAAGGGAGTCCATGACGTAAAACAGGAACCGGATGGGTTGTTTCATATATAGTATACGGCAAACAACATCACTTTTGCAGTTTTTATTCTCTACGCAGTTCACTCTCACTTTTGCGTATCTACGCAGTTTGTTGACAACACTTCCACGGTCTGAGGTTAGCAAGGGCATGCATTCACGGTAACGATTACATCTGCCAAAACAAATTCTTCGCAAGAAAGCAACCGTCCTAGCCCTTGGTAAAAAAGGGAGTCCGTGACGTAAAACACTTCAGTTGGGAGAGTGCCCGATTCTCCCCCATCCCGGGCCTGATTCAGGGCTCATCCCCTTCCTTTTTTTTTATGTATATTATACTTATCAAGGGCATGCACTCAGGGAAACGATTACATCTGCCAAAACTAGTCCTTCACAAGAAAGCGACCGTCCTACCCCTTGGTTGCAAAGGGAGTTCGTGACGTAAAACACGCTTTATACATATAATTCATTAATTTATAGAAAGTATTATTTTGTTTATATAATTGATTCGTTTTTTACTTCATCATTTATGTATTTATTGATGTAATTGTTTATTGCGTGTTTTTTTCTGTGTTTAATTTGATGTATTTGTGTATATATATTTCTATTCTTATTGACTAATAGATTGATCTCTGTGATATATGTGCAATGGTATGCTCCTTATTCACACATCTGCCTTCATTTATTGACATCAATTTTCCTGTTTCCTTTTTTTTTTTTTTTTTTTTTTGCTCATACAGTAACTATATCTTAAATTGAATGTGGAAAATTTGACTTTTTTTTTACTACATATACTTTTCTATGTACCTTTAAGTACCATTTATCTGTTTATTTATATAGCAAGCTTGACCTTGCTATATAAAGATATTTTTAAATTTTAAATTGAATATGAATTTCAAGAAGTAAATATCATTCTTTTTGACCATCACAACTGGAAAAGAAGCAATTCATCATCTGCCAAAACAAGTCCTTCGTAAGAAGGCAACCGTCCTAGCCCTTAGTAAAAAAGGGAATTCGTGACGTAAAACCGTATCCAATCTATATGTAATTCAATTCTTAAACAAAATCAAGCTTATGCGCATATTCTCTTCAGATTTTAATGATCAAGTTTATGATATTTACGTAGGCTGGCCCATGGTACAGCCGTCCGTTGCGATACTACAGCTGAAGATCTTTCGGATTTAAATAGGACTGTCTAGGACAGTTCGATGTTAAGTCTTTCTTCAGTTACGGTTCTTTTTCTATGCCTACATCAACACCGTATATTCATTACACATCTCTTATCCTTTCTCATCTGACAAGTCACAGCACTCTCCATCTCTCTTTCTCTTTACTCTGTTTTCTTCGTTCCCAGGCCCGATGAGGGCAGTTTTATTTTTTTTTTTATTTTTTTGGCCTGTCCTGGTGTCACACTCGTAAAAAAAATATGTAGTAGGTTGGCCCATGGCAGCAGTCGCCCGTTGTGATACTACAGCTTAAGGGTCATTTGGACTTAAATAGGACTGTCGATGTTAAGTCTTCATTCAGTTACGTTTCTTTTTCTATGTCTACAGCTACACCGAATATTCTTGGATACTCGTTACACATCTCTTATCACCCCTTCATATCTGACAAGTCACAACACTCCCCATCTCTGTTTCTCTGTACTTTATGCTTTCTAAGTGCCGAGGCCCGATGATGGCATATGCATTTTTTTTTTTTTTGCCTGTCCTGGTGTCTAAATGTTGTTGTTCCGGTTTTACGTCACGGACTCCCTTTTCTACCAAGGGTTAGGACGGTTGCCTTCTTGCGAAGACTTGTTTTGGCAGATGTAACTCTTACCCTGAGTGCATGCCCTTGCTAACCTCAGACCGTGATGGGGCGTGAACCCTCGAGCTGACGCCTCAGAGTCGCGGACGCTACCTCTTGAGCCACGGTGACTACGTCCTGGTATCTAACTTATAAACAAAAAACTGTGTAGTACTGTGTAGCTTCTATATCCATATAGCCAATTAGGGATAAAGAGAGATTAGTGGCATCTCACATCGTGGATAATTCGTATTAATTTAGCTCTCTTTGTAACAGACCAGGTAAAGATTAGCGACCCCCAGTACATAAAATGATCTCGTAAATTATTAGGTTACGTTGGGTAAGGTTAATGCCAAACCTGACCAATATTAACCTAATCAAAGCTTTGCTAGCTTAACCTAATATTTTTGTGGGGTTATTTAATATGCTGGGGTTCCTAATCTTTACCTGACCAATAGTACCTCATACTGTGCATATGAGGTCAATAGTGGAATAGTATTTCCTGAAGCACAGGCGTCTGCAAGGGCAAGAAATAGCCAAGCAAGCAAGTTGATCAGATAAATAAACAAATTGGGCGTGATGAGCCAAAGGTATGTGTGTATGTGTGTGTGTGTGTGTGTGTGTGTGTGCGTGTATGTGTGTGTGTGTGTGCGTGTATGTGTGTGTGTATGTGTGTGTATGCGTGTGTGTGTGTGTGTGTGTGCGTGTATGTGTGTGTGTATGTGTGTGTATGCGTGTGTGTGTGTGTGCGTGTGTGTGTGTTTTTTTCGTGTGCCTGTGTGTGTTTTCATGTGCCTGTGTGTATGTTTTTTTTAGTGTGCTTGTGTGTGTGTGCGTGTGTGTGTGTTTTGTGCGTCAGGTCGAGGGTTCGCGCCCCGTCACGGTCTGAGGTTAGCAAGGGCATGCAATCAGGGTAACGATTACATCTGCCAAAACAAGTCCTTCGCAAGAAGGCAACCGCCCTAGCCCTTGGTAGAAAAGGGAGTACCGTGACGTAAAACCGGAACAAAAAATATTATTATTATTAATTATTATTATCATTATTATTATTATTATTATTATTATTATTATTATTATCATTATTATTATTATTATTATTATTATTATTATTATTATTATTATTATTGTTATTATTACTATTATTATTATTATTATTATTATTATTATTATTATTATTATTATTATTATTATTATTATTATTATTATTATTATTATTAGATCTTATGAATTTGTTGAAGTGGCATTTTCTATAAATTTTTTCATTTAACTTTTCTTATTGCTTTGTATAATTGTATTAATTATATTGGTAATAATACTGATTTAACTTTTCTTATTGCTTTGTATAATTGTATTAATGAGTTTGTTAATATTACTGATTGTTAACTAATGTATTGTGGGTTTATACTTAGATAATTGTTTCAGCTGATTTTCTTTTCATGGTTTGATTTTAGTTAATTGTTTAATTGCATGACTGTTTGACCAGTTTGATTAAGCAAATTATTGTTTTCACTGCTTTATCTCATTAAGATGTTTGTTTAAGTAACTGTTTAACTTACTTAATTGTATATTTAAGGGTTTGTTAAATGACTTGTCAGTATGTTAATCATTTGATGGACAGTCGTGCTTGCTTGTTTGACAACATGCTGTCTTTGTTTACTTTACTTTGTTTGCTCGAATATTTCCTTGTTTGTACGTGGTTCTTTACCGTCACTATGGGTTATATGCATTTTCTAAGGTAATATACTTGTATTTATGTGTGTGTAAAATGTGTGTTTGTGTTTGTATGTGTGTGAGTGCTTTTGTTGTCCATTCCTCAGCATTCTTGTTAAAGAAGAGGAATAACAAAACACACACACACACACAATCACACACACACACTTTTTTCTTAAGTAGTTATCATACACACACACACACACACACACATTTATATGCTAAGTATAATGATCATCATGATTTAGCAAATGTTTAAATGTTACGAGGAAGTAACATCATTGAACACACTCCAACATTTTTTTATTTATTTTAAAGCCAGTAAGTAAATAATGTTTGTTTTTTGTTTTTTTTTAATTTTCGATTGTTCACCGAATTCTTCCAATCTGAGAGTAAAATATCGTAGCTAAGCCTAATCCAACCTAACCTAATATGATAATGGATTTTATTAATTTTTTTATTAACTGAGGGAAAATAATATACCTAACCCAAGCAAACCTAACCTAACCTAAGATTAATTTTATGAGATTTTCATAAGTGGGGTGAGATAAAATACCCAACTTTAACTAACCTAACCAAATCTAATCTAGTTTTATGATGAATTTTATAAGATTTTGTTTTCATAACTGGAGTGAAATATACCTAGCGTAACCAGACTGAACCTGATATTATACTAAATTTTAAGGTTTTTTTTTCTAACTGGGGAAAAATAACATAGGTAACTTAACCCAAACTAACCTGATATTATAATGAAGTTTTAAGAGATATTTTCCCTAGCTGGGAGTGAAATAACTTTCTTAAAATCTAATCCAGAGTAACCTAATATTATGATTATTTTTTTCTTATGAGTGTGATACCGGGAAAGCCAGAAACTGCCCTCATCAATAAAGGCCCGGGCACTAGAAAATACCGAGACGAAGGAAAAGAAAAAGGTTATGGACAAGACAGAGATGAGGTAATGTCACACAAAGGTAAACGACAGACAAAAAAAAAGTCAAGGTACAGAGGACGAATTTTATTTAGATTTATTTCCTACCTTGGGTTGAAATAATATAGCCAACCTGGCCAAGCCTAACCTAATATTATAATGAATGTTAGAAAAAAAATGCAATGTTATGATGCATTTTGTAATGTCTCCAAATGATCTCCCTCCCTTGTCAGGGTTCGAACCTGGGACCTAGAGACCAGAAATCCGCATAAGCTGGGGCGGAACAGAATACCTTACCTAAGCTATCTATCCATATACATGAGCTATTTTCCCCTTATAAGGGGAGTGGTTGAGTCAAGGCTAAGCTAGTATTGTTAAAAGTTAAGTGAGATTTTTATTGCAAGGAGAGTTAAGGCAAAAATCGGCGTCGCTCTTGCGGGAGTTTTTCGGTAAGAGTCACACTCCAACGGCACAATTTATTTATTGTATTGTATTTTATTTTATTATTATTATTATTTTTTTGCAATGTGAGGAATTGACACTAGGGTATTTGTCACCTCACCCCGAAATCTATTTTAATTTATTTATCAACTTTTCGAAATGGATCTATTTTTGCTTACAGGTTCGTGAAAAGTAATGAATAGAATAATTTTCTGTAATTCATCATACACAAGATAAAGGATGAAAAGAAGAAGGAAGAGGAAGATGGGAGAGAGAGAAAAAGAAAGAAGAATAGAAGAATAATGAGGAAGAGGAGGAACAAGAGAAGAATAATGAGGATGGCAGATAGGGAGAGGAGAAAAAAGATGAAGGAGGATAAAACGAGGAGAAAGAGGAGAGAGGAAGACGATGAAATTTAAGAAGAAGAAGATGAAGGAGTAAAAGGAGGAAGAGAAAAGGAAGAAGTTTATATGATGATTACTTAGAGAAAAGAAGAAGAATATAGGTATTCTTATGAAACTGAAAATGTAATTTATTGTGTCAAAAAAGGTAGAATAAAGTGAAGACACAAGAAGAAGAAGAAGAAGAAGAAGAAGAAGAAGAAGAAGAAGAAAGAAGAAAAAGAAAAAGAAGAAATATAGATAACTTATCAAACTGAAGGTTTAGTGTAATCGTTTAAACAAGAAGGGAGCAGAGAAGGAGAAATTCAATGCCACATTAGATCATCAAATAGTTGTGTGTGTGTGTGTGTGTGTGTGTGTGTGTGTGTGTGTGTGTGTGTGTGTGTGTGTGTGAGTGTGTGTGTGTGTATGGGGCTGGATTTGTGTGGTCAGACGGAAGTGAGACAGCTATTTATAAAGTGAAGGGGAAGAGTAGTGTTTGGTACACTTTTTTTTTATATGCAACTATTAACCTATTTAAATGGGTATGTATGTATGTATGTATGTATGTATGTATGTATGTATGTATGTATGTATGTATGTATGTATACAAATCTAATAATGTGTGTCTGTGTGCATATTTTTCTGTTTCTTTAGACACATAAATGCAAATATATCCGTAGATACACCCATTATTATATGTGCATACACTGTCTACATAGGTATGTATGTATGTATATGCATATTTACCTATGCTTGCATCCTTTCTATTCTAATTTAAATATTCTAGAGAAGAGATGCTGTAAACACTTTTGTGAAATGGTACTTAGGACGTCCATGGTGGTAGACTGGCGCTATACCAGTGAGATACGGAGGGTTAAGCTCTTTTGATTTATATATTGACCGTCAAAAAAATAATACTCTCTCTCTCTCTCTCTCTCTCTCTCTCTCTCTCTCTC
Source organism: Halocaridina rubra (assembly GCA_037179515.1). Taxonomy (NCBI): domain Eukaryota; kingdom Metazoa; phylum Arthropoda; class Malacostraca; order Decapoda; family Atyidae; genus Halocaridina; species Halocaridina rubra. The sequence goes on along the minus strand of JAXCGZ010017095.1, from coordinate 128,024 downwards.
TCTCCTCTCTCTCTCTCTCTCTCTCTCTCTCTCTCTCTCTCAGTCTACCATCATATCCTAATATACTTGGCAGAGATAAACTCTCTCTCTCTCTCTCTCTCTCTCTCTCTCTCTCTCTCTCTCTCTCTCTCTCTTCTCTCTCTCTCTCTCTCTCTCTCTCTCTCTCTCTCTCAGTCTACCATAATATCCTAATATCTTTGGCAGCGATACTCTCTCTCTCTCTCTCTCTCTCTCTCTCTCTCTCTCTCTCTCTCTCTCTCTCTCTCTCTCTCTCTCTCTCTCCTCTCTCTCTCTCTCTCTCTCTCTCTCTCTCTCTCTACCATCATATCCTAATATATTTGGCACAGATAAACTCTCTCTCTCTCTCTCTCTCTCTCTCTCTCTCTCTCTCTCTCTCTCTCTCTCTCTCTCTCTCTCTCTCTCTCTCTCTCTCTCTCTCTCTCTCTACCATCATATCCTAATATATTTGGCACAGATAAACTCTCTCTCTCTCTCTCTCTCCTCTCTCTCTCTCTCTCTCTCTC